>JAVYIG010013264.1:0-48352 GCA_035222895.1 Strongylocentrotus droebachiensis
GTGACATGACTGTCCTATAGCCTATAGGGCAGATAGCGACAGAATTCCAATACAATGCATCAGGTACGGATGATTGTGTATGTAGAAGCAGTAGCGGTTCTAAATGAATGCCAGAACCAAGGTGACAAAATCAGTCGGAAGTAAAAGATGTAAGGTTAAGAAAGATGCCACCAAAAGGGATTGCGATACTGATACTGTTAGACCTAGATCTATGCATTTATTTTGTAATCGGAAGGGAGTTTTAAAGGATCTCGATTTTGAACCCCCCGGCCCCCCTCCCCCGAGCCCCCGCCCCTCAAAATCAAATAAATACATTTCAACCCCATGTAATACAAATACTACTAGCATAAAACTTTTTGCTTTCAATTTATTTTGGATATTCATAACTATTTCTTTTATTTATTATCATTTTGTTGATGCAGGGGGCATGCACATGCACAGCTGGCTTTTGCCTTTCGAAATGGTATTATACCCGTATGCATCATCAAAACATAAGTATTAGGAGCTATCTAGAGGCTGTTTCTCGAAAATGTCGTAAATCCAAATTCTTGGACATTTTACTGAAACATGTGCTATTAACACGCATTTCTATCCACGAACTTAATTTAGACTTCAGGTCATTCTCGAGATTGGATGCAATTATAATACCGACGCAACCGAAACAAAAACAGAAACAGAAATGTACCAACCATAATGTGCGAATGAGGTCGAGGTGACTCTTATCATTTATAAACGTTCGTGTTCGTGCAGCCAGTTTCACAGCACAGGCAACCACAAAATAAAGCTGTAAATATACAGTAGTTTTTGTTGATTTACCAATAGGAATAATTTTATTGTAACTTTACCGTGTGGCCGTTTTTGTGGTAAAAGAATTGTGACTCTTGTGCCTTTAATTCCAGTTTTGAGTGATAGTTTGTTCAAAGGTTGTCCCATGAGCAGGGATTCATGTATTGCTGTATTGTACAGGACATTGATCAATGGAGCGCCCGGAGCGCTGCGATAGAGGAGCCACCAATCCTTACGAGAATGCACTTTTGGCAGGTCTTGTTTGCATCGCCCGTTTATAGTATTGGCTATCGCTCAAATTTTAGGAGGTTTTAAGCGAGTGTCATACGAAATGTTAATGTGCAATCAGTAAAATGAATCGGTGAAATGGTTTTAATGCATATTTTAAATTAGATATTTGATGATTTTGTCAGTTAAAATAAAGTCTTCCTTCTTCTTCTCATTGTCATTGCAGAAACTGGGAATATCACAAGCTCTCCATCATGAAGTTACACAGAAGACCACAGCTTTTATTACAGTGGACAATTAGTGCAGTTATCTTCTTCCTTTCATTACATGTATTTTTAGATGCGCAATCAACAGGTATGTTCCCTTTATTTATTGATTCAATTTATTGAGGGTCTATCCAATCATTTATTTTCTGTCCAGTGAGTGAAAGAGTGAACATTTGAGCAAGATAGATATAAAACATGTACCCTTATGTAGCCTCCATGTATAATCCTAAATTGGATAGTCTATTTCATTGTCCATAGTAAATCAGGAAAAACTGTGACATATTTGCCTGAAAATTGAATATACACCTGGGTCATACATGATACCAGTGTAAGTTTGCCTAACTTCCATTAGAACATGTGTTATAAAATTAACACACGTTTCAATGGGATGACGGCAAACCCATACTTACAACGGTTTTGTGAGAGAGAGAGGCTGCGCAGGTGATCTGGTTTAGAAAAGGGAGAGGGATGGAGACAGATGGAGGGCAGTTGAATTAACACAGGCTTGTAACCTGAAGCAGTCTACTGCACTGTGGGAATGTGTCTGTTATTGATCTTTGACCTCAAGTCTCTCTCTCTCTCTTTCTCTCTCTCTCTCTCTCTTTCTCTGACATGTACCCGGTATGTAAAAGATAAAGTACATGTTATGATTTATGCCTAAATTGTGTACATAGATTGGTGACAGGTTCCACTAGTCATAATAATGGAGATTAGAAAGGGCGCGTTCATGCTTGATTTTGACGGCCAGAATCAGGCATCTGTTACGTGTTTAGTTTAAAACACGCTTGCGTTCATGCTCACTTTTGTAGAATCACCGAAAAACGGCGATCACGAACGCCGATCGTAAACTCACAAAAAGATGCGTTTACAATTGTAAACGCGTTTAAATGGGGTCAACGCACTGACCTCTAGTGGGTCTACATAGCATGCACAGTGAAGGTCACACAAGGCCACACAAGGAGAATTGCCTGGATGAGCCAGAGAAGTAAGCATGAACAGCTACACCGTGGAACTGCGATCACGATGAGCGTTTACGATGAGCGTTTCAGATCGCTCATTCTACCTTCAAAATCAAGCATGAACGCGCTCTTAGATGGAGGGACATATACAAAATGGACAGATGTATGGAAGAGAGAGAGAGAGAGAGAGAGGTGGGGGGGGGGGGGGGCAGGGAGCGGGTGATGGCAAAAAGACAGGAAGCTGGAACATAATTTAAAAAAATAAAGTACCTGTGAAAAATATGTTTGTTCCAATTTATGTTTCTTGATAATGTACCATCTTAAAGCTTACATCTATAAAAGTATTCAACAAAAATCCTAATTCAACTAGTCCACCTTTCTTTCTTGAGTTAGTAAATACATCCAATTTACATTTAGGGTATAAATAATTTAGTTGTTAACTGTACATGCAGATGATGCAGTCCAACAAACCTTAATTACATACCAGTAGTCTGTCCTCGACTCTGTGTTACATACACGAACATGTACCTGTATTTACCATTGATATAAAAAGGTTGTTTGGTATTAGTTTTTTCAGCATGTTAATTTGCGTGACAGATGGAATATCATCCTCTCACCTTGTTGTCCCAGCATGACAGCTAATTCAACTCTTCAAAAAGGCCTCACTAAAACTTTAATATCACCACACCCCTGCCAGGTGACCTCTTGCTCCTCACCAGAGCTAGAGGTCATCTAGAGAGAAGAGAATATTCATAAGAGATGATACTTAAACCTATCAATCCAGACTGTTTTCATGGACAGACATAACAGTTTCTGACTTTCTGCACTTTGTAAAGACTGAGCTATATATATTGCCAACCCCTGCCAGGCAACATTTTGCTAATTACCAATGCTATAGAGGTCATTAAAAGAAAGTGAATATTGTGAGAGTTACCTAAATGTACACCAACACAGGAGATTTTTAAGTGGATTAATGAAAGTAGTGTCTAACTTTTGCAGTACCGGTACATAAATCGAAATTGAAACAAAAGAAATCAAGACTGTTTTGAAATGTAAGATTTAGTTGTAACACACAAATAAGTTTTACCTAGGTGGTTGTATAGTGCCATATGTGAATGATTTAAAAGCCTAAATTTCTTTTTAAGTATTGTCAGAGATTTGCAACTCACTTTTTACCCATAAATGGAAAATGCAACAAATCAGGTTAGGATGAGGGGTTTAGGGTTATGGTTAGGTTACTTAGGTATATCGTTTGGTCCAGGGTTGAAGTTTAAATAGAAACTTACATGTACTGTAGTTAGTGCCTGAATTAGTCTGCAGACAGACAGTGGAGAGTAAATGTCATCAGAGCATGTGGCATTAATTCTACAATGTCTAGAACATTATACACGTTCATGATGTACAAGAACAGTGGTTTCATTGTACCCTACAAATGGTTTCATGTATCAAGGCAATACTCCTCCCCCACAAAATGTCATATCAGAAATATGATGTCTCTATTTCCCCCTTGCTAAAGATACTGATACTGGTCAAAATTTGAAGGAAAAAAATTGATCTTGTTAACAGAGTTGTAGAGTTGAAAGATATGAATTCGCTGATTTAAGAATTCTAAGTCACTGATATTATTATTTTGTTTTGATTTGGTTTGCTTTATTTTGTTGGGGTTGCTTTGTTGTGCTTTGATTAAGTGTTTGAACAGTTAATCATTATTAGAAGGAAAAACAGAATATCAAAATTGCCAATCCTGGGATGCATCTACATGTATTGAGGGGGGGGGGGGGGGAGGCGGATATTCATCAGGGCTGCATTTTAGCTCTACTACTACTGATAGTTAACTGCAGGTACAGGTACTACTGTATTCCATTTAGGCATAGAGGCTAAATGTGGAAGATTTTAGTGGGCAATTGCCCTCAGCTCATGTTAACGTTTCCCACTGTCCAAACACCTCTCATAAACATGACAAAATTATATAGCCCATGTTGGCAGAGTTTAGTTTTTAAGATTCATTTTAAAACAGACACTGCAAACTGCAAAGTGATAATCACTGTGTTGCTGAAATGAGGTTGAATCACTTGAATGTACTGTATGCTATGCCTGTGTGAACTACACTTTAAATGTTATATTATTTATAGTATGCATCAGCTATGGTTGAGGGATTATAAGAATTTGAAGGGGGGGGAAATAGGTGATGCATATTGTGTTTTATGTGTTTGTAATAATATACAGGTACATGTACTGTACATGTATGTCATAAGGTGTGGATTTACAGTGTACCAGCCTCCTTTTATGAGAGTTCAATCTATTTGTGTTCTCAAAAATGTCTATAGTATTCCTTCCAGGAATTAAGTTTCAAATAACATGTATATACTTGGCTCACTCCTACAAAACACCATGCCAAAGAAGCCTTTGAAAAGAACCCTTTTGGATTGTTTTATTATTTATTTGTGATGTTTACAAATTATATTGTGAAACAATTTCTTTTCTTTTCTTTTCGTAATACATGTATACATGTGCAATGTAGTTGTGCCAATGAATACATACATGTTACGATGTAGTTGTGCCAATGAAAGACGTACCTGTATACATGTACATCCTGATTCAATCAGTACATTTAAAATAAATCCTGATTTTTTTAAAATTTTATTTTTTAAAAGAAAAAGGACTTAGGAAGTCAAGAGGAGAAACCGTTTTCACTGTCTTCATAGTTCATATTTCTTTCATCTTTAACATGTTATGATTCAATGTCTGTTGTGTTTGTGGACAAATGAATTATGTGAATGTGAAATCAAAGATGTAAAGGTACTGTTGTTCAAATTTATTTGTATTTACATTTTGTAAGAAAAAGGAGTGAGGAGAGAGGATTTATGCATGTTATTTCAAGTCTTAGAGTAATTTCATATTTTCTTCTAATTGCTTCTTATCTTCATTTTGTTTTCAGGAACGAACAGTGCCTGTTTGCAAGCCAAGAATTGTGGAGACTGTATAATCACAGACCCAAGCTGTGCCTGGTGTGCGCAACCCGTAAGTATTCATGTAGTACATACATACATGTATGTCCAGATGTCCAGTTATGATATTGTAAAATCAGAAACTTAAATACATTTCAGAAGTGGTCAAGATTCAAGAAAGTTTCCGGTAAAAAGGTATTGAATTACAACACTTATTACTTCTTTTTTTTTTAAATGGCTTTCATTAAAAAGCTGTGGCACAGCAGTTTCCTGTTAAGCGTTAATGTAAAAGGTGTTCATTTTCCGGTCCTATTCTTTTATCTTTACTCTTTGTCTTTGGGGATTTACTCTCATACACACATTAAATATTTGGGTTTCGATCTATTAAGCAGATGATCCTAATATTGTTACTTTATCACCGATGTCTACATGTAAATGATATTGAAATCTAAACTGTTCCTGAAACCTCAAATTTGTGCGTGTGAGCTTCAACAGAGCGTGGGAAAACGTCAGGGAAGTGTTTATTATTCTTGTCATCCAGTGTCAAAATAATAAATAGACTTTGATCTTGTTTTGTGATTAATTAGTAAAAGTACAACTATCTATTCTAGGCTTGTGTCCAGGTTCCTGTTGAAATATTCAGAATAGCATAATAATTTGCTTTAAAGTAAAAACAGAATTTAAAGTCTTACCGGTAGTTAGAATGCATGGAATTGTAAACATTGTACATGGCTTTGTTAAAGGGATCCGGTAACTTTGTCTCAGATTCTGAAACAAAATTCTGGATTTAGCTCATGATGCAATGATAATTATAAACCTTTAGGTAAGTCAGGAACCCCATGACTTTTACAAGCCGATCGCCTGTCTGATTATCAAGATATTTATGATTGGAATTACAAATTTTGAAAACCGTTCGCCTGACGGTTTTGATAACACTACAGTCTATTGGGGAAAACGAGTATGGTAAAACCGGTCACTCAAAGATTTTTACTTTTTTGAGGCACTTCTTGATCATTTTGAAGCGCAATTTTTTTAGGGCTTCAATATTACACTATATCACAGACACTGATAACACGTAGGGCAGTGTATCTCAGATTTAACATTGTTAAACGATCCCTTTAATTTAAATATTCTTTTTTTTGCGAAACATTTAAACAGGAGTTTGCATGGTTGGCCTCTGAACTTACTGTAAAAACACTGTATATACTATAGCAGGGGGAAAAAGGAGCTACTTTCAAGATTTTCAATGAGGTAATAGAGGTGTACATGTAATTTAATTCTGAAACATGTACCATATGTACATGTAGGTTGACTGAGGGTACAATTTAGTTGCCACAAAATAACAATTTCTCCCCTCTTTGACCTCACGCATGTATGGTAATACATAGAGGCCATAATAGCCTATTCTCATTTCATTGCTCGAAAGTTGGTTTTATGAGTTTGTTTTTGGTAGCCTAACTATCTATCAGTAATACTTGTGTAGATGCAGTAAGGTTTTTTTATTAGTTTCTTTTTGTTTGATGCATAGTACGTATAAGGTTATATGTACTACACATGTCCAGCCAAGTGTAACCATATTTGGATCTACCATCGGTGAGGTGTTACAATTGGAATGAAAAGGCCTCAAAGTAAACTTGACTTTTGTCATTTTAGACCTTCACTTGTGGGTGTTCGACACTGTTCTTCTCATGAATAAGGAATGCTGATTCAAGCTTTCTTTGAATTTCATTTGAATGAGGGGAAAAAAGGGATACTAAATTAGAGATACAAGTTTACATAATACACGTTTTTCAGTCATAGGAATAAATGAGTAATGCTTTTGTACTTGTATAGTAGGCCTGCATGTTCAACATATACCTGTACATATTTTCAAATGTACATGTAGGCCTAGCTGTAGTATGTTGAGTGTTAGAAGAATACGGGTCACAGTGACATTTTTTCATTCCAAATTTGTGAAATACACTGTACATGTTTTGCTTGTACATGTATGTATCTACCTACATGTACATGTCAATCAATGTACATGTACGCTTTATCTAAGAAAAATAGTCCATGGAAAAACATCTTATTTTTGTGCTTTCATTCAAATGAACTTATTACAAGGGGATAGCCTAAACATCATCTACATGTATCTGAGCAGGAATGGGGTTTTTACATAGCACAGGTACAACTTACAAACATGTGTATGTACATGTAGATTTCTAGAGGCAATTTGAAATATGGTTAGCCTTTTTAGGAACACATGCTGAAGTCAGGTCACCAATTCTCATGGTAGCCATAAAAGCTTAGAAGCTGTAGGCTACCAAAATATTGTATAAAGAGGATAGATTAAATACATATGGGGGAAAGAGAGAGAGAGAGAGAGAGAGAGAGGAGGGGGGGGGGGGGAGAGTGAGAGAGAGAGAGAAAAAAAGATTCTATAAATACTTTTGGGAGAGATCTAGAGATAAATGGGGAAGAAGAGATGGAGATTGAGCTTGAGAGAGAGAGAGAGAAGGGAGAGGGATTAGGGATAGAGAGAGAGAAACAGAAAGAAAGAAGACAGAAAGGAATTATCTTTTTGTAAAGTATGTACATGTACAGTACTGGTAGTCAGTAGAATCAGGTACCGGTAGTTATTATGCAGCCTAACAGCTCGTTGGTGGAATAATCTAAAAAATCTATTCTATATCTATATTTCTTTCTTTTCTTTCTTTCTTTTTTCTCTTTAGTTTGTTTGTTTGTTTCTACATTTCTATATTTTATTTCTTTTCCTTCTTTATATCTTTCTACCTTTCTTCTGTTAAATATCCTTCATTAAAAAAAATGCAGAGTGCAGTGTTCTTTATTCACAGCTCTACACTGATATTTGCTAGTGATACTCAGTAATACAGCTGTTTGTTTGTCACATACTCTACTATAAGTGGTGTATTGCACATACTTACATCTCTGGACGTAGCTACAGTAGTTTACATGCACATACCCCTTGTTACAAATTGTCAGATGTACATGTACATATCGTGTATAAGAGAATGTTTGTACAGTAAGACTATGAAGACGGCACATTCTACTACACCCCATAGACTTTGTACTGTACAGTCTATCTGCTCCTATACACAACCAGAGACTGGTAAAGTTATGCTAGGCCCAAGGTTTAAAAGAATTATATTGAAATTACATGTATCAAGATAGAGTCTGTTTCTGCAGACTATATTACCATCCCTACTGTGTATGTATGTATGGACATAACCCACATTCTCTGAATTCTCAAGTCGTAGGTCATGTAAGAATGTTCACCTCATTATTTCTAGGAAATAATACTTTTCTTTATCTTGGCTGGAGGCAGAGGGCAGTTATTTGTGTGGTTAGGTATTATTTATAATAAGTGCAATCATGGAACCATTAGGAAATCGAAAATGAGTCAAGAGCAGAGATAGGTATAACATTAAAAAACAGGGAAAAGGAGCATGTTTGAAATAGCAAAATAAAAATATGGCATATCCTGGATCTTAATACATTACATTTAATACAACCAGACTAACAGAGATATGGTCCCCAATACAACTATATTACCATTATGACTGCATAGGAACATAAAACCAAGATATTATTCAGTGCTTTCTGTTCATGTACATTTGAAGTTTTGAACAACATAGTTTGAACATACATTTGTAAATGCAATCAGTAGTGAACTGAGCCAATTTGTCAAACTATCTTTATTACCCTTATACAATGTACTACTGTCCTTTGCATTTTGCAAGACTTTTCATGCTTTTGGCAGTTGACACTTACAGTTCAAGTTTTCTCAAACATGTACTATTTTTTACGCCTGAGTATTTCGGCTTTCAGTTCAGACTGCATTACTGTGCAGTGTGCACACAATCAAATTGATGAAAAGAATAATATGAAGCCATCACTATCATAAGATATGAGTTGGTAATTATTAAACTATGCATGTGTCATGTGACCTAAGCGATTCATCATCTAATCATATCAGGTGATCAATAGAAGAGCAGCTGACCATGGCCTTATGACTCAAGTTTATAGATCCATCTTTCTGTCATCTCAAGCTCCCATCTTATATTGATGTCAATTCTCTTCCCATGATTTTTGCTTTTGTTCAAACATCTCTCTGTGCCTCTGTCAATTGGCTAGTCTGTCTCTCTGCCCCCACCCTCATCTCTCTCTCTCTCTCTCTCTCTCTCTCACACACCCTCCCTGTCTCTAAATCCCTGTTTGTATGTCAATCTATATCTCTCTCACCATCTCTTTCTTTCTCCCCTCCCCCTCTCTCTTATTTAAAATATTACCGTAATTAACGGTGTATAAACCGCACCTTTTTGCCACCGAAAAAAATTCAAAGTCGGGGTGCGGTTTATACACTGTACACCAAAAATGTATGCCCCTTCACCTGGCGCTATGCCTGGCAATGTCTCCCAGCTCAGTAATCGGTGTGTTGACTCACCACTAGGATACTAGAACAACACTCAAATTTGTCTGACATCTTGGTTTGAAAGTAATCTTTCTGATAGATCTCAATATGTAGTTTATAATAATAATTCCTACACACGGCGTACCACAAGGTTCTATCCTAGGTCCTCTACTGTTTTTTAATTTACATTAAATGGTCTTACACATTCAGCTGCACCTCGCAGTTAAATGAAAGGGCAAAAAAAAAGGTGCGGTTAATACACGAGGGCGGTTTATACACCGTTAATTACGGTATATATAATTAAGTTTTCTTTATTTTAAAAAAAAAACTGTTTTATTGCAATTTCGGCATTTAACAGTTCTCCATGGATATGTATATGCAATTCACTCTTTGGTCTCACAATAAAAACAAACAAACTGTAAATTTAAATCTAAAAAATCGTTCCCTGCATTTAACTTTTAGATTACCAGTAAACTTAGTACATTAATAGGCCATTTTCATAATGTAACCAAATTTATACTTATGTGCCTGAATACGAATTATAGTACCATTCACCTGTTACAAATGTTTGTATTTCAATAGTTAGAATGCAAATCACATATCAGGTATTGTTATGTAGGGTAGGCCATAATGTTTGTTCCACCTACATGTAGCAACAACTAATTTTGCAATATGAACAAAGTTATACATTTGGTTTATACATTATGAAAATGGCCTAGGATCACTGTATACCGCAAACCCTTCTCTCATGAAAAGTACCTAAAACTAAATGCAGATCGTAACAGATGGAAGAAATGCATATCTGGTATCACAATGTCTAGACATGCTATATGTTTACTGTGAGCTGCGAAACAACCTGTTTGACAAATTAGCTACAAGCATTGAAATTCCACCACCAAAATATGTAATATGTGCTTCCTATATTTGTTTAGTTTCAACCGAAAGAACGAATTTAAAGAAAGAAGAATACAGCAAGAATTTGTGAGGGAATGCGTGTGCATGTACATGTATATGTAGGATAGGGTTCATCGGCCATGCATTGTACCAATCGTGGGATTATCCTGTGATTATTGAAGTGAAACTTCCGCTAAAGAGGAAGAATGTAAACAAAAATGCTACTGTTTCATTTTCGGACTTCCTTTGCATGCATTTCATTCGTCCATGTGGTCATGTACTCTTCTCATTTATTTATCTAGAATTCCTGTACAGAGAACTAGAAATTGGTTTTGTACATACATGTACTGTATGGGCCTGTATTCAACTAAAATTTAATTAAACCCTACACTGGGTTTTGCTATCCTCCAAAATCTTGTTTAATGACAGAAGTGGATCTGATGAGATAGGTCTATTTAAAGTTTTCCTATGGTAACATGTGGTTTTAGATCCAAGGTCAGGTTTAATTGAATTAGAAGAATACAGACCAATCATTAGTAGAAGACTTTGTAACATTTGTCAAATCTTGACAAATTCAAAGGTCAACATTTCCAAAAACAATATATGTAGAATCTGCTATCCAGATCAGATCATTTCCTCCTGCAAAAGTATGTAGAAACTAGAAAGCCTACACAGTGTGCATTCAGTTATGTCATTAGCCATGTCTGGGCCACCAGAATTGACAAACTTAACCCAAAGAAAAGATTGTATTGTATACCTGAATACTTGTTTCAATAGGGACAAAGTTATGTACTGTTACTGTTTAACAGTAACAGGTACATATACTACTGTAGTAATACTACAGTAATATATGTACCTGTACATGTACCTACACCTGTACATGTACCTGCAGTTAATACAAAACATTTATGCTGCTTCACTGACTTGCATTCTATAGACAATTTGCGTATTGTGTAGAAACCCTCATACATCCATCTTGCTATTATGCCATTAGGATAATTGATGAGGGTTGGCCGTTTATGGGAGAGAGGCTTTGTGAGAATGAAGAGAAAACAATTCATCAAGATAAAATGCAACTTTATACAAATCAGTGCTCCTAGTGACCTTTCAGCAATTTTAAAAAAATGTGATACCATTTGCAACATGTATATGCATACATCATAAATGTGAGCCTACATTGTACACAAATAGTGTTTATAATGAGAATGATGTTTCACTATAGAAGTTCGTCCACTTAGTTATGGCAATGCAAGCCTTGTAGTGATTATACTTTTTCTGTGACAAATTGAGGAAAATATGAAAAATCCAAGAGAGAGAGATCTAAAGATAGAGAGGAGAGGAGAGGAGAGAGAGAGAGAGAGAGATGAGGAGGTATGGAGGAAGAGAGAACAAGATGGAAGGAGAAAGTAGAGACATAGAGAAAGGGAGAGAGACATGAAGAGAGAGAGACACAGAGAGACAGACAGCCAAAAAGAAACAGGCAGAGAGACTGTCTTCTTTCAGATCAAACATTCATTAAGGAACATCAAGGTCAAATATTATATCTCTCTGCCTGAGCCTGAGAAGGAGGATCAATTATAGATATGATATGAGTGCAGTAGCCATAGATCACTATCTTGAAAATAATAAAGTCACTTGGTGAGAAAAATCAATGCGGGCAGCTGGTGACCTGTCGTATACCAGAAAATAAAAAGTACAAAAACACATGTACTGTAGTCTGTAGGTGTTATAAGGTGGCTTATAGAGGTTCGTTCACATAGAATGACTTAATCGCAATGTTTTCTTTTTGCATCCAATTCAGTTTCATGATGAATATTAACAACCAATAATATTTGTGTTAATGTTTACAAAAGCAACATCTTTTATACATGTACAGTGTAGAATGTACACATTTTTAAATGGTTTGTTGTCATACACTCATAGTGGATTATATTAATAACAAACTAGTAACAAACATTATTTTCTTCTAGTTATTTAATAAATACCAATAAAATTTACACGCATGGAAAAGTCTTCCATACAAAATGGAAAGCCTCTCATTGCGCAACATACATACATGTATAGGGGTATGCTATCTTATTCTTCAAATCAAAATAAAATAACATGCATTAAATTTGACAGAAGCAGAAAAAATAATCCAATCACTGTTTCCCTTAGTCATTAAGCTCCACCATAGGATGGTATACATGTATCCTGATGCTGTGTGTGGTCAGTTATGCAAACGATAAGCCCACAGATTACACAAATATATATTATCCCAGCCATCCTATAGCAAACACAGGGTTCAATTTAGTTGTCATGATTATACACAGACCGAGGGACATTGATGGATGATGGTCATTAGGAATGATGAACCGGGCTGGATAGGAGGAGAAATTAAATCTTTAGCAAAGAGGGAGGAAAATGATGAGAAGAGGTAGGGTTTTACCAAGTTAAAGACAGGGTATATTACCGACATCGCTACCACTGCTGCAATGTATTTTCGTCTCCTGTGACCAAGCATCATCACGCGCTTGTCATTGGTTAATGCATTGTGGGACGTGGTTGTGGACACATCTTGACATTGTGAGCAGTAGATGCCAGTCAATCTAATGTAATGTCAGTAGAATACCATGCTTTTAAAGGAGAGACAAGGGAAGATAGAGGAGTGAGGGAGTGGGAGGAAGAGAACAAGAGAGAGAAAGAGACGGGGTAGAGGAGGTAGAGACTATAAAACAAATGAGAATTTAGGCAGAGACGGAGAGGGGGTAGAAGAAAGCGAGAAAAGAAAAGGCAAGAGAGGGGGTATAGCAAGGGAGAAGCAAGGAGAGAGAAGCAATCGGATCAGAAGAAGGGGAGGGTAAACAAAAATTAAGAGAAAAAAAGGAAAATCGAGAAAGAGTGAGGGGGTGGGGGATTGAGACAAAAAGGGAGACAAAGGGAGAAAGGGAAAAGTAAGAGAGGGAAGATTAAGAAATGGAGAGAAAAATGGTAAGAGGAGGAAACAAGAGAGGAAGAAAAGAAAAAGATAGATGATAAAGGGTCAATTTGTAATCTTGTGTTTGTCTGTTGGATGTCATAACTCAACCAGTGCTTAATGTAGGATTTGACAGAACTGTGTCACTCTATTATGGTTTACTCTTTCCTGGAGATTCTGACCTTGCATGATCAATAAATCTTTGCAAGTGTTCTGAAAATAGAGGAAAAAGCGTCTTATTAAAGAAGGGAAGGTAATGTGTTAAGTTTCACATGTACATTTGCCCACTCTAAAACCAGAAACTGTCACAAATTGTAAACGACAGGCAATTTCTATTTTGCAGCGGTGTTCTGTGCCATATCAGACCAATTCTTAAGTATCAGAACAACTTGATGGACATACATGATGGAGCTAAGTTTACTTGGAGTCGTTATTGGACCTATGGTAATTGTGATACATTACTTTTTTCAATAAATAAAATACAGTGTAATTTATTCAATATCCTTTCTTCATTTTTCTTTCATAGGACTTTCAAGATGCAGAGAACTTTCCACGCTGTGACAATCAGGATACATTAAGAGAGAGGGGATGCCAGGAGCTGCACATAGAAAACCCACAGAGTACCATTAATATAACAGGGGTAGGTTGCTATCATAGTTCAGTTCATTTCTTATGTCATATCACAACCCACCTTATGTCAGGATGATCCACAAATAAAACATGTAACATCGGAACCCGGAAGAAGTATGAAGTTATAAACTGATGCATGCGAAGCACTAGGTTCCTTGTGGCCGGGATTCAGGGCTTGATTAAGGGTTCTAGGGTAGCTACACTCTGATACAATCTGAGCAATATTTTTAAGCATTTTCATAAAAAGTTACAAACACATATTATGATTAATATTTCATAAAATATATGAAACTTGTAGCTGATTTTCAAACCTGTATAATAAATATACTGACCTGTCACCGCTATTATTACCAAAACCAAAAATGAGGGGAGGAGTTTGTTTTCTGTCTTTCAAGAAGGCATTTAAAAGAAAATATTCTTCAGGTATGAAATTTAGGCTACAATATTCTTCTTTTGAGGGCAAGAAGAGTGTCATTAAAAACCATTCAACAGCATTCTGGCATGCTAGTTGTTTGTAGACTTATTATTAAGGCACCCACAATCGATAGCAATGCATTGTGAATACAATTGCTTATTTGTAGCCTCTATGGCTATGGTTCATTTTTAAGGTGTTATAAAGGTGTATTTTCATGTCTTTGTATTATTTTCTCTTTCTCCATCAGAAAACACCATTAAGTAAAGCTGGAGACCCTGTGGAAAATCTAGTCCAGGTTTATCCTCAAGTAGTAGATCTTACAATGAGACCAGGTAATTGAATAAGATTTGATTTGAATTGATATAACAATTTCATTTCTGATATTGCCCATACATGTACTTGTATATCCATCATTCAAGAGGATGCTCAAAGCACGTACAAAGTATATAGCCCAGCTGCCATAAGGCTCTGAAAGCATTCAAGGAATAACATCCTACCAGATAACCATTTACTTCACCTGGGTAGAGAGTGACAGGTGTAGGTTAATGTGTTGCCAAAGAACATTTGTGCCGTGGTGGGATTCAAATTGCGAAACCATGTTCATGTATCCATGAGACCATGACACCTCTACAAATGATGATCTGAAATGATAATTTGATCTATACTGCATGGTATGAAATATGTTTACAGTAGATTTAATAAAATTCAGCAGGAAAACCCAAGAGGTGTTATCCTCACTAACTAGAAAAAGAAACCCCCAAAATGATTCCCTCTTAGATATATAAGAAGTGGCCCAAAGGTGATTTACCCCCCTCCCCCTCCTTTATAAACAAAAAAAATCCACTGTAAATTTAAAAGAAGTCTAGTAGCAGGGAATAATTTTCCTGGTATCGCATCGCAATTTGCTACGCATTTTTGCATGACTGCTATACAAAATATCTTTTGTGTAGCAGTTTTCTTCCATAGAAATGTACAGAATTTCATTTGAAATATTTATCCATCGGCTGAAATTGCTAATCAAAAAATTTGAGGAAAATTATTCCCTGAGTAGTAATAATGTCTGTCAATTTGTTACATGAACAACTATACTTGATGGATGGTCTTAATCTGAATGATATATTTGTTTACCTTGCAGGAGAGAAGATATCTATTGATCTTCAAATTCGACAGGCCGAGGACTTTCCTGTTGATCTTTACTACCTTATGGACTTGTCAGACTCTATGTCTGACGACTTGGTCCAACTTAGATCATTGGGTGGAATTCTAGGTGAGTATTCGATGAAGAAAGTAAGTGGCACAGACCCTAGATGTTTACTAGTTGAGTAACTAGTGAACTGCCCCCATCCTCCCCCCTCTCCAACCAAGTCCATACAGTATGACTTATGGCTCTGCACAACTTGGAAAATGCTTGACTTGAAACACATACAATTAGTTACAAATACATCAATCTGAAGAAGTTAAATATTGTACATGTACCTTGTATGCACTGTATGGCACAGCATTGCATTTCCTTGTTTAAATTGGGGCCAAGGTTCTTGGTTCAGTTCTTAGTCAGATATCTGTAATCTTCACATTTCCTCATTTCATTTAATCTCATAGAAAGTCTGATTGTTATTACCATTGTATAATGCGGTACTTTTCTTCTCAGTTTTTGGCAGCAACTGACATGAATTACAACAAAAGTAATGCATAAAAGGCTTTGCAAACTTCATTTGATTTGAAATGTAGTTGCCTCATCTCCATTATGTTATGTAGAACCCTTCTCCTCTCTTTTGCAGCTGCTGAAAAACATAATATCACCAATGATTTTAGGCCAGGATATGGTGCTAGCATTTTATTTTGACTAACTGTAATTTTGTCATCATTATATAATCTGAAATTGTTCTCTTCTGTTGTCTTGCAGCTGGTGAAATGAAGAACATCACCAATAATTTCCGGCTGGGCTACGGTGCCTTCATTGATAAAACCGTTATGCCTTACATTGATATCTACCCAGCAAAGTAAGTTTGCATCGAATCAGTCTCTCCCTTCCTTCTCTCTCTCCCCTCCACTCTCTCCCTCCCTCCCTCCCTCCTCCTCTCTCTCTCTCTCTCTCTCTCTCTCTCTCTCTCTCTCTCATTCTCTCTCCCCTCCCTCTCATTCTCTCTCCCCTCCTCTCTTTCCCTCACTCCCTCCCACCCTTTCTCAAATAGAGGAAATGTCAATATAAAATAATAATGTTATGATTTTCCAAGTTGTATTCAATCACACACAAATTAGCAACCCCTGATGCACCTATGAGCATCTCTCTGAATTTGCTTTGTTCTGAAAATATGATTATCTAATTTTGCATTTTCCCAGCGTTATTTTTGTCACGACGGCAATGCAAAGAGACTAAGTATTATGCACTGTACAAGAACTGACTATTATTATTATTATTATTTATTATTATTATTATTATTATTAAGTTTCAATATGAGCTTCACACTTCTGAATCTTATAACCAACACAGAGCTCAATGAATAAGCTTTATTCCTTTGTTGCACGCAGTTGCCATTCATTTTATTTGAGATGATTTTATTTTGTGGTTAACTCTGCCAAATTTGAAGAAACCAACACATATTTCAAATGTGAAGTTAATTCATAACGTAATTGTGAAAGAATGCCAGTTGCCAGTATTTTCCTCTTGTTAAAGGTAATACAAAGTTTTGGGAAATTTCGAAAATTGGGTTGATAGTGATTCTTTACAATTTTGATATATTTGGATGCCCCTGTGGATGTATTATAAGCACTAGAAAATTTAGCCCCTAAAATACTTCTGCTTTAGAGAAAAATTGAATATAAAATTTACCGGTGCTCTCTGTAAAGTTTGATAAATTTCAAATAGCGCCTACTGCCATACAATGGTAGCTACGACCATGAAAATCTCAGAATATGTAGTTGTGATATATAATTTCCAAACGGGAATAGCTAATCGGTCAATTTAAGTCAAGAAACATTCATTTGAACCAAATTTATGACCTCATACCAAAACTTTGTATTACCTTTAACACTCAACTTTTTCTTTTCTTTTCCCCACCAGGTTAGAGAATCCATGTTTGAATAAGAGGTGTGGTCCAGCATTCTCCTTCCATAATATTCTTCCACTCACGCTTGAGACAGATAGATTTACTGTAAGTCATCCAGGTTTTCATACAAAATACAGTGACACCTGCAATGAAGACTGCTCAATGTAGACCAAACAAGCAGATCATTTTATGTACAGCTTTCGTTTATGCATATTTCAATGGGAAACTTTATCAAAGAAAACCAAATAACGTGGTCTTTGTAGACAAGTGGTCTTTCTATACGGATAGTGCTATGGCATTGTATGTCTATGTACATAAACATCTACATTTGAAAGTCTCAAACATCGGATATGCAAAACTATTGTTATTTTACCAAGTTAAAGATCTTAGTTAAATTGAATTGCATGTGATTGCATTATTTGTACTATGATATTCTTGCTAACTGACATACATGTACATAGAATATAAAAGCTCAGAAACTAATGTTCATCTTTACCCAAAATGAACCCTCTCTAGGAATCTACATCCCTACGCATCACTCATTTTATTGAACATGAGGGCAGACACAACTACAGTACCGGTAGTAAAGATTAAGATATTTAATTGTTACATATTTGTTCTATTTGTTAATCAGGAGGAGATCTCGAAGGTGAATAGTTCGGGTAACCTTGACAGCCCTGAAGGTGGTATGGACGCTCTTATGCAAGCCACAGTTTGCACAGTAAGTTCACTCTGTAGTCCCATACATTTGTTTCTCTGTACATTTTTTAACTGATACTGTGGATCATTTTGTCCCTATTTTCACGAAGTGACGGTAAAGAATGAAAATCGCATACAATTTGCGTGCAGATTTTCCTCACTACCGTCACTTCGTGAAAATAGGAACGATTTGTCCCACGTGTTTCTTTCTGTGTATTTTGTCGACTGATGATGTTTATGACAATTCTTGTTACATCGGCTTTCTTTCTTACTTTGAATGTCTGTACTACACAGAGGGGGTGGGGGGGGTGGGCTTGGGATGAGGTACCTTAAGTAAATGCAGTACAGATTGCATGAGTATTTTAAATTCTTGGTTTTGAAGAAAAGAAATCACTGTTAAATTTGTTTTTTTAAGAAAACACAATAATCATATTGTTATCTTACTGATGCCTTATTCTCATTTCATCATCCCACTTCTCTTCTCCTTCCCTGTAACCTTCTTGTTATCTTCTTATCTCGTCCCCACTCTCTCCCTCTTCCCTCCTAATTTCCTTCTCTTCTCTCTTCACATCTCTTGCATCTCCTCCTTTGCCTCCTTTACCGCATTCTCTTTTTCTTTCTTTCCATCTTCTTCTTTTCACATACTGCACTACATGTATATCCTTCCCTCCTTTAATCTCTTACCACATTTTCCATCTTCACTTCCCAACCCCTCTTCGTGTCGCCTCCTCACTCCCCCTCATCGTCTCTCATCTACACCTCTTCACCCTTCCATCTTTCCTCTTTTTCTCCTCCCCTCTCTTCTCTCATCCCCTCTCTTCTCTCATCCCCTCTCCTCATATCTCCTTCTCTCCCCCACATCTCATCCCCATCCCTCCTCTCCCCCATCCCTTCCCCACCCCTCCTCCCTTCCCCACCCCTCCTCCATCCCTTCCCCACCCCTCCTCCCTATCCCTCCCTTACCCACCCTCTAGGATGAGATTGGCTGGAGGGAGAGAGCCAGGCATCTGCTTGTGTACACAACCGATGCTAGCTTCCACATCGCTGGTGATGGAAAGGTGTGTATAGTCTCATTCTCAATAAGCCTCTTTGTAGATTCTATGCATGATCAGGGGATGTTTCACAAAGACTAAGATCGACTTTAAGTTGGACTTAACTATAACAGGCTGTTCATGCCACTGTTTGCTCTCACCATTAACTGGCATCAGTCTCTAAAGGGACGTACCAATCGTGGTCACATCTAAAGATCATAATTGAGAAACCAATGGTGAGAGGAACCAGTGGCATGACTGGCCTGCCATAGTTAAGTTCAACTTAAAGTCGAACTTAAAGTCAAGCTTAGTCTTTGTGAAACATCCCCCATATCACAGACATTTGTTCCTTTTTGTAATGAAAGTGTAGCCTCGGTGACAAACCCAAACCAGGAGGGCTGCTTAAGAGTTACTCCTGAAATTCATGCTGTTTTTGTAATGGTCTATCCTTTATTCTTCCTAACATTTCGTAGGTCGTGGTTTACATTTTTAATAGATTTTGTGGAGCGACCAGTTCATAGTATTTCTCATGTGAAAAAGGATTGAATAGTATCTATTCTCAATTGAAAAGGGCTACTGCATACTAGTGCCCATTATAAAGAAAATCACACATGAAATCCATTTTTTTTAAATATGGTTAGTCGCATGTTCTTCTCCATATCTCATGTCTTTCTTATTTTTTATTTTCAGCTTGGCGGTATCGTAAAGCCCAATGATGGCAAGTGTCATATGGACAGTACTGGCTTTGAATACACCATGGCAAATGAAATGGTAAGATTCCAGTTTTTAGCTACAATGTATTTATGGTCCTGGATAGGCCTGAGTCATTTTGGTTCTTTTTAAACTTGGCCCCGCTCTTAAAATTGGTTCCGGATTAATTTCTATCAACAGACTGATTGATTTCTACAATGTGCAACAATAGTACAAATTTTGCATTGACTTCTCTCCACCCCGGTGATACATGGGTACCTGGTAGGATGCAAACATTACTGTTGTCGGATTGGCATGTGTGCGCTTGTAAATTGGCACCTGGCAGGAATACTCCCCATGTGTGGATTAATGACAGGGTAATAACAATTACAATGTAAAGAGCTTATAAACATGATGTTAAAGGTAAAGACCAGTATTGGAAACGCCCTAATTTCAAAAAATGAAATGGAAGCTCTTATTACCAATCATGTGAAAGAATATGTTTTGACTAATACATGATGATAACAAATTTGCCGGGAAACCGCCTACTAATTGATATATTTGGTAAATTAGTTTATCTACATGGTCTGTGAGAGATAAACGCATGTGTCGCGCACGTGTGCGTATATTCCCATATACATCTTTCTGTGTACAGTGCTTGTAACTTTACGAAACTAGGCCATATTTCTTATCATTTTGATGATTCCAGAACCTTGCAGTACACACCAATACTTATATGCTGGATAATCAACCTTTTCTGATCGATTCCACGTTTCTTTCATAATGCAATCGCATGACCACAACTGGTCTTTACCTTTAAGTATTAAAAGCCATACAAATGTGACTTTTGTTACTGTTTCTTGTCTGTATGGTTTGATTTGTATTTTGATAATTCAAACATTTGTTATCTTTGTTTCCGGCGGTGTCTAGGACTATCCGTCTATCAGTAAGCTAAGTCAGAAGATGGAGACTCTCAGCATTCTACCAATCTTCGCCATCGGTAAAGCTGGAGTAGATAAACAGGATCCATTTGTCTTCTATGAGGTGAGATATTATATCATCACTCAGGTACTCCCAGTGAAAGTGGTGGTGGTGGTCAAAATTGTGCAGAGTGTTGGATGATTGTAGTGGTAGTTGTTTACAGTACTTACGGTGGCTATGATGATAGTGATGATCACAGTGCCAATTATGATGAAGATGATGACAATGATGACAAAGATTTTGTGATAGTCATAGTTGTGATGATGATGACAATAGGGAAAATGATGGTGATTTAATGATGATGATGATGATGATGATTGTAATTGTGGTGGTGCTGGTGATTATGATGTGTCATGAGGAGCACGATGATGGTGGTGATGGTGATGATGATGATGATGATGATGATGACGATGATTGTGGTGTTGATGATGATGGTGGTTGTGGTGGTTCTGGTAATTATGATGTGTCATGATGATGGGGAGGAGAAGGAGCAGGAGAATGGTGATGGTGGTGGTGGTGGTAGTTATGGTGATTGGCGTCAACATCACTATTGTCATCATCATCACGATAAAGTTCAATATAATAATTACGGTTATGAGCAAGTAGCTAATTTCTCTTGACATACAGGTGCATATTCAAATGTGATCTTTATTATGTTCATGCCTCCTGTGACAAAGAGTTTATAATATCAATTATTTTTTCAAATTTTCCCTAATTTCAGGATCTTCCACAATACTTTCATGAGTCGAAGGCAGCCAGACTTTCCGCAGATTCATCCAACATTGTAGACTTGATCAAGAACATATATTTAGTAAGTTTCTGAGTTTATTAACCACAACTGTTGATGCATGACGCTGAGATTTTTTTTGTTTTGTTTTTGTTGGGGGGGGGGGGGGGGTTTCAGATTTTACATTCAATGATTCCTTTTATACAACTCGCTCCTAGATCCTAATCAAATGATTTGTCAAATGCAGTCACATGTGATTGATTAACTGGGACTATTTTCATTAAATTGTGTGCAATTGTTTCCAGTTCTATCTAATGATTTTTAATTATGTGATGAGCAGCAGTGGCGTAAAGTTTAGTGCGCTTTACTGTGTAGCACCGCTCGTAAATGCATATAGACATTAGTGCCCTTATCTCTAGAAATGAATTCTTTTTACATCAAATAATAAGGATCTAGAAGAGAGATCAAGCTTTTATAAATGTAATGCTTCCTGGGAGAAATTTACTGGGTGGAAGCCACAAATATATTTAATAAAAGATCAAGCTTTGTTGTATAAAACAAATGATGGATGTTTTCATTCGCGTATGCGGATGTGGGACTATGCACACACACACAAGTGGCATGAATAATATGTTTAGTCGGAACATATCAGCTATCTCTCATCAAAACTCAAGTTAAGAGCATTTGAAGAGCAGTCCTATTCGGGGGTTGATTATCTTCCAGACAAGAACACTTTGATGAGGGATTTCAGCTTGTTTATTGGAGGTGATTATTGTATATACGTAATTTTACAATTTATTCATTTCTGTGTACCCTACCTCCTGCAGAATATCACCTCTGAAGTGACGGTAGGAGATAAGGCCGGGGCAGACCTGTTTGAGGTGGACTACGTGGCCCACTGTCTAGACGGCTCCGTTACCAAGGATAAACAGACCTGTATGGGACTCAAGCTAGGGGATCAGATCAGCTTTGATGTCGGTATCACCATGAAGAACTTGAGCTGCACAGTCAACAATGGAATGCACACGTACGTCATTATCATAATCATTCAATAGTTATTTAATAAATGATATTGGGAGTATTTAGGAGCGCTAAAAAAACAAAAGGTACCATAGTGCTTACAAAATTACAGAAAGTGAATAGAAACATAAAAATACATACCGTATGCTCATTAAAGGGATCGTTTAACAATGTTAAATCTGAGATACACGGTCCTACATGTTACCAGTGTCTGTGATATGGTGTAATATTGAAGCCCTAAAAAAATCGCGCTTGAAAATGATCAAGAAGTGCCTCAAAAAAGTAAAAATCTTTGAGTGACCAGTTTAACCATACTCATTTTCCCCAATAGACCGTAGTGTTATGAAAACCGTTCGGCGAACGGTTTTTCAAAATTTGTAATTCCAATCATTAATATCTTGATAATCAGACAGGCGATCGGCTTGTAAAAGTCATGGAGTTCCTGACTGACCAAAAGGTTTATAATTATCATTGCAGCATGAGCTAAATCAAGGATTATTTCTAAAGGATCTAAGACAAAGTTACCGGATCCCTTCTTACTGAGGAAGAAGTATGTAGGATTTATTGCGTCATTTAGCTGGCAGAAGAGTGTTGGTATGTGCACAAGCTATTAAGCAAATTGTACAATTTTTTAAACATGACTGGGATTTTTCTCTTTACTGACTAATAACAAAAATGAAAAGGACACTCACTACCCAGTTTAAGCAGCTTTGTATCAAATAAGTACATATTTTTGATGATACAGACATAATAATGCTTATGACCTACTGCTAAATGCAATAGTCTGTGACACAGGAACAAATTCAGGAGCGTGAAGTCTCAGTTTTCTAATGTTTATTCTTGATATTTCTTTTTCTGTTTCTCAGGATTTCAGTAGGTCCGACCAGTTTCACAGAAAATCTTGTCCTCAACGTGAAAGCACTATGTGAATGTGACTGCTCCAGCAGTGAGGTATGTAACTCATAGTTTGCAAGCAAAATTAAATTGGGGTAACATGTTTCAAGTTAGTCATATAGTTAGTCTCATATATATTTGGTTGTTTTCATATAAGCATGTGTATGCTTATAAGAAAGCAACCAGGGGACCGACGGCTATAATGCCTTACCAAAGTGCACTAGTGCAGTGGTTTCAGTGAGATGTTGGCAGACATTCATCTACTAATGATGGCTTTTGAGACACTGGCCTCTTTTAGAGAAACAGGGAGTACACCTCCCTAAGCAGTGTTACAAGTGTAGATTATAAATGAATCCTAACAAACCTGTTTTTGTTGTGATGAAGAGTTTGATTTAAAGAGGAAACAGGTAGTGCATGCCCCCTTCACATTGAGGATAATGCTATCCACCCACTGTGTGCTACTAACAGCTGCTGGAGCTTAAGCTAGGTTGATAATTTTCAAAGCTCTTTAGAAGTGCATAGGGACGTTATATCATAATGTGTTATTTAAATCTGTATATTCCCATTGTAGCCGGAGCCCAACTCCACTAAATGTAACTTCCATGGTACGTTCACATGTGGTGCCTGTATGTGTAACGAAGGACGATCAGGAAGGACCTGTGAATGTGACAGAGTCGAGGCTGAAGGGCTTGACCCAAGCTGCGTACAGTAAGTATATCAATTCAATTTCAGGGGCTATATTCAACTTAGAATGCGTACTAAGTCAGTATTTTACTAAGCACTTGGGTTAGCTGATTTGTGTTATCTTTTATTCAGATCACATCTAAGTATTTTACTTTAGTAAGCCAACTTTTAGGAAAATTAATAACCTATAAACATTGTGACGTCACATAGTCAATCCCAAATAATGCCCAATTAAAGGAACCGGTAATACAAAGTTTTGGTATGGGATCGTGAATTTGGCTCAAATGAACATATTGGCGGCATATGCGATCCTACAATATGCAGTGATCGTTATCGTGGTTCAAATCGAGTCTAAAGTTATGAAATTGTAATTAATAAGCTCTTTATGTTATATAGCTCCCTCTCAAGGTCAAAACATTATTTAAGCCATAAAACAATGTTTGTTGACTAAAACCGACCGATTGGCTATTCCCGTTTGGAAATTATATATCACAACTACATATTCTGAGAGATTTTCATGGTCGCAGCTACCATTGTAGGGCCATAAGCGCTATTTTAAATTCATGAGAATTTACCGGGAGCACCGGTAAATTTTTATATTCAATTTTTCTCGAAAGCAGAAGTGTTTTAGGGGCTAAATTTCCTAGTGCTTATAATTAACCCACATAAATATCCAAATATATCAAAATTGTAAAGAATCACTATCCAGTCAATTTTCCAAATTTCCCAAAACTTCGTATTACCTTTAAAGGTATTACAAAGTTTTGGGAAATTTTGAAAAATGGGTGGATAGTGATTCTTTAAAACTTTGATATATTTGGATGCCCCTGTGGATGTATTAAAAGCACTAGAAATTGTAGCCCCTAAAACACCTTTGCTTTCAAGAAAAATTGAATTTAAAGATTTACCGGTGCTCCCGGTAAATGTTGATAAATTTCAAATAGCTCCTACGGCCGTACAATGGTAGCTGCGACCATGAAAATCTCAGAATATGTAGTTGTGGTATATAATTTCCGAACGGAAATAGCTAATCGGCCGATTTTAGTCAAGAAACATTGTTTTACAGCTTAATTAATATCTTGACCTTGAGAGGGAGCTATACAACTTAAAGTGTTTATTATTTACAATTTCATAACTTTAGAGTCGATTTCGACCGCGACAACGATCAGTGAATATTGTAGGATCGCATATGCTTCAAATATGTTCATTTGAACCAAATTCACGACCCCATACCAAAACTTTGTATTACCTTTAATGTGTCGCATTATGAGTGCGCTAATATAATTGTGCAGAGCTTAAAACGACTGCGTATAAAGACCACATACCTGACAATCAAGGACTCCACAATAATTGGCATAAGTCTGCTAGGGAGCTAAAAAGTTTCAACTGAATACCGAGGTTGGACAAGTATTTTGCCTATTAAAGCTGAAATTTTAATGAAATACTCAACTATTTTAGATAAATATAGGTCTAAAATAGGTCATCCGACATTGCCTCTGGCCATATTTGTTCTGTGGAATTTACATCAAAGATTTGGGGTTAGGGTTGGACTTAGGTTTAGAGTTTGTAATAGTGTTGGGTTCTGGCTTGAAGTTGGGAATTCTCCTATAGATATTGATTGGCATCAAAGCCATTGCCACCAGAGCATGTGACTCTTACAATCAAATAGGGTTTCCAGCTATTTCGGAAGTCAGGGACAACCTGGAAGATGACTTCCCCTTTTCAGTTTTCACTTAAATCAGTGAAATATCAAGTACCGGTATGGTAGGCTCCAAAAGAAAGTAGTCATTCTCTCTTCAAAAGAAGATATCGTAATAAAAGATGTTTTATTTATATATTTTCTTGCATATTTTTGTGTGATGAAGATAGATGAAGATATTTCATTGTCAAAATGTTTTTGTTTTTTTCAATTGGCCTGGAATTTTTCAATTCCATCAGGGAAATTTAGGGAATATTGTTCTCCTGAAATGCTGGAAACATTATAAAAGTTGTCGCTCTATTTCCCCCTTACACAGACCCAATTCTACCGTAGAGTGCTCCAGTAGAGGCACTTGCGTATGTGGTGAATGTGAGTGTGACACGCGTGGCGACCCTAACCGTATCATCACCGGAGAGTACTGTCAGTGCGACAACTACCTGTGCCCAAGATCAGGAGGAGAGGTGTGCGGAGGTAGGTTGACTTTATTTAGCATTAGGGACTTTTAGATTGAGTGGACGAGAACGGCGTGAAAGTACACTGACCATGCATGTCCATGGCAAGCCATTTTAACATTTATTCCTATTTCTTGATATCAAGAAATGATTTTCTGTTGTAAAGCAATGGTAATTCTTGATATCAAGAAATAGGAATAAATGTTAAAACGGTTTGCCATAGACACGCATGATCAGTGGAAGTTTACGCCGTTCTCGTCCACTCAATCTAAAAGTCCCTATTGTCTGTGCCTTGGAGGAGACAAGGGAGAGACCCTCCCGTCTCTTCTCACTATATAAGTGATTAGGATGTTCAGGGACAGTTTCACAAAGCCTTTTTTCATTGACAAATGATAAAAATTAGTGACAAATCTGCTGATAACCAATCAGAAGCAAGGATTTCAGTAGCTTATAACAAAAACTGTCATCATTTGTCACCGATGACAAGTTCTGTGAAACGCCCCCCAGATGTACCAGTACACCTGGGTTTCTCCCCTTCTCTTGTATGGGGAGTGCAGTGCAGTGAATGGAGACTGTCTTCCAGACAGGGCCTACATCTACCATCCTATCAGAGGGACAGATTTTATTCTGCTATAAACTAACCCATGTCTATTGAACAAGGAGACACACTTGACACAAAACGCAGGCTTCAGTCATTCCCCTTGGCCGGATGTGAATCTGCGATCTTTGGTTTTACTGGCAGACACTTTCCCGACTGATGGCTTGTGTTTGAAAAAAAATGAGGAGATACTGCTAGTCAAACCCTATGCCAACCCTAAGAAATCAATTCTACTACATTTCAAATTTGTTTATTGCTCTTTAAGCCTTGTATGAATATTAAAGTATTGCCAATATGTATCTCTTCTACGTACAGGCAGTGATAAAGGAACCTGTCTTTGCGATGAAGATGTTGGTAACTTCTGTGGCTGTTTAGAAGGTTATCAAGGCAGTGCTTGTGAGTGCCCGACATCTAATGATACCTGTAGAGCTCCAAACGGGGTGAGTAATAGTTATAATCATAATCATAATATGCTGTCCTTGTATAGCACATATTACATTATTATGCGCTTCAAAAGGATTTTGGGTATTATTACCATGGCCTTAGTTCTTGCAACCATAGTACTTAGTGCTTTAAGGCAATAAATCCTAGCAGGTACCTTCTTACTGCATTTGGGTCAAGTATGGCAAATTAATGTCATGCCAAAAGATGTAAGTACTGTGGCAGGGATTCAAACCCCAAACCTTGTAGTCCACAGTCCAGAGACTTATCCACTTGACCACAACACTTGTTGATCTTTAATTTGTCACAGGGTTGATGATGTTAATTTGAAGGATGTACAATAAAAATTGACTACTTTGATTCTAGACACTTCCATGTGCATGATAATGTTTTTTGAGTGCCCAACATCTAATCATTTTTTTAATATATTTTTTTATAGTAATTTTGTTTTATTCCTCGTAATGTGTAATACTAACATACAATTGAATAAAATATATATACGTTTTCAATATCAATTGCTCACTGGTATACATAAACATAATTAAACGCAAACTCATTTGCAGTAACTATAACTGAGCAACAAGTAAACTTAGGGTACATAAACACGATTTATACCGTAAGTCAATTGTCCATGTTATTCACTGATATAAAAAAAAAAAAAAAATGGAGCTTCGTACAGGACGAGGAGCTCAGCCTTTATTGTATCTCTTGAAGGAGGATACTTGATTAAGCAGTGTTCTTCCACTTGCATGGAAAGCTTACAGGCTCTGATTGGCAGATTGACTCTTTGTTCATTTAGTTTCAATTTATGTCTGATTTTAGGTTTCTTGTCATTCCTTAGATTTGCTTTGATGAGTACAACACAAAAATCTTTAGCATGTCTTTATTAACTTCTATTCTTTGATATTTGGAATCGCTGGAGACATAATGATAAGATTTTACATATTTCTAGAAATAATTCACAATGTTAAGCTGTAGCATGTCTTTATTAACTTATATTCCTTAATATTTGGAATTGCTGGAGACATAATGATAACATTTTACATATATCTAGAATTAATCCTCAATGTTAACAATGCTATTTTTCTTTTTGATGCCTTTTACAGGAGATCTGTAATGGAGTAGGGACGTGTGATTGTGGAAAGTGTCAATGTAATGATCCTAAGTACTCTGGTGCTACCTGTCAAATATGTCCAGTAAGTAAACTTACCTTTGGTTTGATGAAGATGCTTTTCATTTACTTTTCTTTCACATATTATGTGTTAAAAGTATAGACCAGTTTTGGAAACGCCCCCCTCTCAAAAAATGAATTGGAAGCTCTTATTACCAATCATGTGAAAGAATATGTTTTGACTAATAAGTGATGATACAAATTTTGCCGGGAAACCGCCTACTAATTGGTATATTTGGTAAATTATCATATCGATCCGGCCTGGATATATAGCGTAGTCCCATATAAATCTTTCTGTGTACAGTGCTTGCAACTTTAGCAAGACTGGGCCAAATTTCTTATCATTTTGATGATTACACGCCAATTCTTATATGCTAGATGATCAACCTTTTCTGATCGATTCCACAACGTTTCTTTCACAATTGCAATCGCATGACCAGAACTGGTCTATACCTTTAATCTGCTAAAAAACTGCCCCCAAAACAAAATACATTGATCATTTTACCATAGTGTGCTTTACAATGCCTAATTTTATAAGACATATAAATCAATATGCTTATAGGCCTTTGTTTTGTGCAGCTACTTTGTGCTCAATATTGTAATATAAACCAGGCGTGTGTACAATGTAGGGCATGTCACATCAGCCCTTTATACTAGCTACACTCTGATATATTAATGCATGTATTCTGTTTCTCTCTCTCTCTCTCTTCAGGACTGTGCTGGTGAGTGTGACATCAACCAGCCTTGTGTACAGTGTAGAGCCTTCCACACTGGAGCTTACAACAAGTCTCAGTGCAAGAACTGTCCCCATCCTATCTATGTAGTCAAGGAGCTCAGGAGGGCAGAAGGTATGTGTAATCCTCTTCTCTCTCTCTCTCTCTCTCTCTCTCTCTCTCTCTCTCTCTCTCTTTCTCTCTCTCTGTATTATTTATTAATTTATTTATTTATTTCTGATATTTAGACAGGGTGACTCATAATCACCAATAATGGTGGTCTTCCATGAGGCCCTGTTAAACATAATTAGGAACATTAGTTTAACAAATATATATATATAACAATAATAATAATAACAAAATCATGAACATAAATTCATAACAGCAATAAAGAATAAGTAAGAACATATACAAAGTGTTTGGTATCCTCTTAATGAATGAATGAATGCTTTGCTTTTTCGTAACGTAACATATATGAAGCTGTGGTGGATACCATAATGTGGAGGGGGTGGGGCAGCCGGGCTATGTGTAGTTTCTTCACTCTTTCAGTTGACTTATTGGAAGAGTATAAGATTAGACTAATTTTGGATGTGTGGTCACCAATGTCAAACTCTGGCAAGGCACCTGAAGTAGAAGATAGAAGCAAACAGCAAGAGAGAAAAAATTAAAATAAATGTGTCTGCATGTTCCAGGTTTTTTGTTGAGTTCAGGCCCTGAAATGATAGAGTTCCAGGCTTTCAAGCTTCATCTTATATTTGTGGGGTTTCATATCCTGGGGTCTGTTTTCATTTTGATTGGTCAACATTTGTAGCCGTGATCCGTACATATGTCCCTCAGAGAGAATGTTACATGTTGTTCATATTTATACTGGAGTCACACCCAATGTACACTAAAAACCCACAGCACCTTTGTACCGATATTAGGTGAAACAAATTTAAGGGGTAGACATGCACACATCCTTATTATCATTGCTTGGGCAACCAATAAACTTCCAACCCAAAACCCTTTGGCACCATGATCTTGCTTATTATTTTAATGAAAACTCAACTTAAACACAATCATACACCACCTCTGTATGTGTTTGAAAGAAATAAAACTTCATCCACATAATCATACATACAAGTTACAAATTTTGTCACTCACACGCAAAGACACAGTCACACTTACACAACTAGTCTTGCATGGCTTTGTAGCAAAAAGCATGCTTGTTTCTTACACAAATATAACAACATGAAGCTTGAAAGATTGCCAAAGCCTGGAGCTCGGATAGGTTTCTAGACCCAACAGTATACTTGGGCAAACCCTAATGTGTACAAAGAATCCTTCTTGTTGGTGATTGGTCACATGTTGATAACTGGTTATGTAACATGTTTAATACCCTTTTCTTTGTGACAGGTCATCAGGAGTGTAGATTTACAGATGATGATGAGTGCTATGTTATCTTTACCTATGAAATCCTTCCAAATGGAACCTATTACATATTTAATACCCTTTTCTTTGTGACAGGTCATCAGGAGTGTAGATTTACAGATGATGATGAGTGCTATGTTATCTTTACCTATGAAATCCTTCCAAATGGAACCTATTACATGTTTAATACCCTTTTCTTTGTGACAGGTCATCAGGAGTGTAGATTTACAGACGATGATGAGTGCTATGTTATCTTTACCTATGAAATCCTTCCAAATGGAACCTATTACATAGAAGTACAAGAAGACAAAAGTAAGTATGAACAAAACTCATATTAAGTATGTTCTCTCTGTCTCTCTCTCTCCCTTTCCCTCACTCTCTTTTTCCCTCACTCTCTCTTCACCATACCTTCTGTTTTTAATCATCCTTTCTTCTTTTTTCTCACACTCTTTTGCTATCTATTGTAGATCCTTTTTTTCTAGTTCTCTTCCTCCATTTTTGTGTATCTCTGTTCCTTCTTCTATTGCTCTTTCTAAATCATGTCACATGGTCTCTCTCTCTCACACACACACAAACACACACATGTTCTTTCTCTTTCTCTCTCTCTCTCTATCCCCCCCCCCCCCCCATCCTCCCCCTCTCACCGTCCCTTTCGCACTTAATACTTTCTGTCTACTTAAAAGTAAATCTGTTTCTTCTAATATGTCTATACGGTAAAACAATAATCTTCATCACCATTATATACTCCCATTCTCCTCATCTCCTCTCTTTCCTCTTACATCACTATACCTTAATATTCTGAGTTTTCTGAAACTTGCAAACAGTATATATTTTAGCCATTCTCAGAACTGCATCTTCTGACTATATGTAGTTCTTGAGTCCAACTAGTGATGAAATGGAAGATTCTTACAGATTGCAAACTATTAAGACTGGGTGCTAAAATGTACCAATACATTATATTGCAGAACTGATTTAATAGAAATTAGCTAAGATGGAAACAAAACCACTTGAGGTCATCTGAAGTGATTGATGCAAGTATGCAAAGACATGTACATGTACTTTGTCCCACATGTGCATATTCTTGTTAGATCTTGTTTGTTGGTTTACACAACCCACTTAATATTTCAGAATATCATTTATTAGAGAATCAGTTATTTTGATTTCAACTTTAGATAATTTCCATGAAAACACTAACTCATAACCATACCTTTCTTGTCTTCTCGTCTTGTCTTGCAGTTTGTCCTGGAGCACCTGAGATGTTATGGGTCATCCTTGGTATCATCATAGGAGTCTTCCTGGTTGGCTTAGCGCTCCTCCTCATCTGGCGTCTCCTCACATACATTCACGACAGGAGAGAGTTCCAGAACTTTGAGAAGGAGCGGGCCAACGCCACTTGGGAGGGGGGCGAGAACCCCATCTATAAGCCGTCCACGTCCGTCTTTAAAAACCCCACCTACAATATAAAATGAGTTGTACCTCGTAGTCTGTGGATAGTTCTTTTTTTAATTTCTAATTTGTAAATTGACTAATTGTTCGGATACCACCTCCTGGTTTTGTTGTACTGCATGCGATAATGCCAAGGAAAATGTTTTGAAGACACAAAATGTTTCTTCAATGCACTCTAGGAAAGGACTTTGGGTTAAGTGTGAGAGTTGTGGTGAGATATCCTTCTAGCAACAACCATCTAAAGTTTATTAATGATATAAAGTGATAGTCCACGAAATGTGTAGACAAATGAGGATCTGTTTTTGATTCCTAGAGTTATGATCGCACCTTGAATAAATTTTGAACATCATAAGAAGATGAGAGACTCTGTATTTGTCAGAAGCATCAGTTGGATGACTAGAAAGCCAGTGAGGTGACAAAGATGTACTGCATGGAAGCAATGGGCAATCAAAAGACGCCATCTTGCCTTAAATGGTTGCATGTATGCTCAATTTTGAATGAAGAAGAGGGGTAAAACTGGCAGAACTGGCACTACTATCGAGGAAGATAGCGACATACATGTAGCATTATTTGCCACCTGTGCAATGGTGTTTGATGCTGCCAGTCACGTTCCAGTTCGATGACAAGAATAGAGTCCAAAGGTCAACCAGAAAAGGTCAAAGGTTGGAGGAGAAGAGGTCAGAGGTCAAGACCATTTGACCCTCATCCTGGAGCAGAAGTGCATCCCAGAGATAACGGTGCTCCTTGAACAAAGAGACTGCAACCTGAGAAGGTGGAGCTCTGCATCCTCCCCAACACGAATGATCGGCAAGAGGCCATTACTGCCATCACAATAGAAATCTCTTGAAGCATTCTTGCGGGCAGTCATCATAATGGTCTTCAGAAATGTTGTAGTTCTGATACCCCATGTTAAGAATGTCATTAGACAGCAGCAAGTCCAAGGTATTTGAACATGTCATGTCCCATACTTTACCAAGGATATTTAGAATATGTACATGTACATACATGTCATCAACATCAAAAGTACTATTTCCTGTGAAATATGCCCTGAGAGGGCTGTCAACTTAACCCTTTACCATCTGTACTTGACCAATGGAAGAAACAGTGGACTGCCACACCACAGTCATAGTCCTTCACACATACAGCGTGTATGGAACACAATACTCCTAACAGTGTGGCAGGGTCTTGATCCACACCGAATGCAAAGGTGATCCATTGCCTGCGTGAACCTGGTGAATCCAGTATTAAATCTATGGTAATGAGAGACTTGGCATGTTAATACAGTCAGGCATCGGGTACAGTGTTATGTACTAAAATATCTTATGCAAAATGGTCATGTATGGGATAGAATACGTTGGATTTGCCTGATTAATTTCTTCCATAATTTTCCCTTAAAATCCTACATTTCAACCCATTGCCTGTAGGAACCAGAATGCTCCTGTATCATGCCTATGAGAGTGACAGTATCAGTAGTCAATGGGTAAACTATGCCATTTTGAAACAGAAAAAAGGTCACAATTCAATTATTTCATTGGATAACGTTCTAAGAAAATGGTGCTGACAACTTTGTTGTCTCTATTCAGTAATATTCTCACTTTTTTCTTCATTTCTGTAATATGAGGATCGATTGAAAATCTGTGCAAAAACTACTTTATACTCATGTATTTTCAAATGGCTGTATATATATGATAATTAATGCTTTTTTTTTAACTGCATGATTGTATGTTTTGTTTTTCTACTATTTTTGAATTTTTGTGATTCATATATTGTACTAATTATTTTATTTTAAAAACAACTCCTAAATAAGCCTATGATGTAGATATACTAACTGACATTTTATATGATTGATAACAACTTGTACTTGAATATACATGTACTAACGGTCAAATGGGGGCATCTGTTTGTAAATATGTGTACTAGATTTTGAAGAAGAGGAGGGGAGTTTGAAGTACTTTTTAAATATACTGCTGTGAAAAAATACCAAAAAAATCAAGAAATGCTAGGAAATGTAAAAATCAGCATGGTGTGTAAAAAATGAAAGAGAAAAAAAGCTTTAAAAATAACCTAATCTCTGTCTGTTATTGATATAATACTTTACTACGCAGATGACTAGAATTGCTGCTTCTTATAATGGCTTCCTTAATGATAATCAATCATGATAGTGATTCCTCCCTTAGAAGTAGCATGCCGCATTGATTATGAAAAAATAAAAGGTGAGAATTGTTGACAAGTGCAATGTGTTTTCTGTATATTGTTTGTTTAATAATGGGGTATGAAGGTGGATAGTGTTTGGATAGCATTCAGTTCTTTGAGTCTCAAGTTCACAAATCATTTGGAAGGTGTTCGTAGCTGCTATTAGATAACATGTAAACATAGGTTTTAAACAAACTTGAGTTCAGAATGTGTTCTTTTTAAGAAGTAAAAAATGAGTACCGGTACACATGTACCGGTACATGAAATCTGAAACATGCTTTTCATTAAGACTACTAGTATAACCCACTCCCCCTCAAAGCTAAAACAATTTGTAAAAAATGCAGTACATAATATGATTACGGAAAGAATAATTAGTTGTTTACTTAATTATTCATCGTATTTATGTTGATTTTATATATGTTTTGAATGATAAAGTGCCTTTCTTAGTTAAATGCAGTCTTTTGATAGTACTAATGATTTAAACTAATTTTTTGATTGTGTCAACCAATTGAGAAAAAAATTACTTTATTTTAATTGAAATATTATTATTATGTAGATCAGGAAATATTGTAGAAATCTGTAATATCTGTTTATTGCCTGATAAAGTTCTACTTGTTCTAATCGTGTGTTTATGACCGGTGTGTAATATTACTATAGGAAAGTATTGCATGCTGATGCTTTATATTGTTTAGAGTCGGATCCTTTCTCTTTTATATTCATGGCTAAATCATGTATACGGCGTTTTTCACAGCAAGAAATGTTATCGCTTAAGACCTTCATGAATTTCAACCAGCAAAAGGACTATGAACATCAGATGTGGCTGGAAGTTTTTGTATACTCTTCTCCTTACCTTTAGAAAAAATAGTAAGGGTTCCCCTCCCCCAATAGGTTAATATCTGCATAACATAGCAAAGAGATCCTCCAATGAAAATGGTATAAAATGTATTCTTCTTCAATGTTGTGGTGTTACTCATAGTGTCTCCTATAGTTGTTAGTTTTGCCTTTGCATTAAAAAAAAAACATTTTAGTTTAATTCATAGAAAGAATGAATCGTTAAGAATTCCAAGAATCATCCATATATTCACAATTCTCTGTTTAGGAGGATATTATATTTTCTTTCCCTTTTTTGTTTTAGTTGAATTTTTCCCTCTATTTCTTTCTTCCACTAATGTAGTGTAGTGCCTAACGCGTATGTAAAGCATAAGGTAGTACAAAAAGGCTTTAAGAGCATTTATCTTGAAATTGGGTTTAGTCCATGTGAACATGCATTAATGCACCATCAATGGAGAAACCAAACAATTTGAACAGTGTTCGAAGCTTGGCCACTGCTTCATGATATTTCCAAATCTGTAGAAGTAGCGCAAGGCAGAAAAGAAATATGTGTGCTATAAAAAGTTGAGCTGTTTTCTCAATCTATGCATTTGTGATAAATTTATGTTGAATCAAATAAAGAAGTTGAAATCAGTACTTTCATTTCAAATCAGATGCACGTTCCGTAAGCAATTATCATTTTCCAAGAGTTTTTAGAGTACTGAAAACATACTTGGTTATTAAAGAGTGATATGGGTAATTCATTTACCAAACATGAAGTACTAATAGAACATGGTCGCAAAAACATCAAAAAAATTAACTTAAGGCAAGTTAAATATCCTCGTTCCTCGACTTTTGATATGTCCGAACATTATGCTAATGAAGTACATAATCCAAACATTTCTATGTGATGTACATGTACCATATAGGGTATTTAACTTGCCCCAGAGTTTATTTTTGCGGAAGTAGTTGAGACCGTGTTATGAATACTTAATGTGTTGAAAAATGTACTAGATACATGTACCATTATATCTTCCATTGTATGATAAGGGATTCTGTGTTCACAGAGTGGTACCTCCAGAAGCTCACAAGGCGAGTTCAAGGCATTCAGTCTTTATGTGTCCCATAGGTTACCAATTATCATGGAATTATGAACATAGTTAACTTTGTCTGCTAGGCGAAGAACTCTGCTCACACACAGGGGAATGGATGCACTGTCAGAGTTGGTTATTGGGGTGATTCAATGCATTATGTTCTGTACAACAATTGAACATGTATTCATATATATTTCATCCATAAATGACAACATGTTTGATGTGACTATGGCAAACGGTAGTGATACAAGAAAGCATCATTATTCAATGGTCATATCAAGAAATTATTCTTTTTTGGAGGAAATACAATTTGTATGTTGAAAGAGGACATATGTCATACAGGACATGTTACATGGAATCGCCAATGAAATGAGCGACACAGGAAGATTCTCTATTGCGATCTTGTGATTTAAACAAGTAAACATTTCAAAAAACATTAATAACATTTTCCTTGATATTTGGTCTAATCCTTCATCTAAGCATTAATCATCAGATATACTAACATACATGCCAACTGTACAGATTAAAGAGGAACATTCCTCTTTTTGGGAGAAGATAATTATTATTTTAATGCAGGTGTTCCTCTTCCTGTACAAATTTGTCTGTAGTATTGAATAGGAGAGTTAGGATTGTTCCTCTTTTTTTTGAAAATAGCATAATTTGTACAGATTTCTGATTTTCAAATGTTGGCATGTATGTACTAAGTTTAAGTTTTGATGTGGTTGGTAACATATGGGACTAAACACCTTGAACTTGCCTACTTGTAAATTATTTGTACATTTTGAAAACGAACTGCGCCAAGTTAGCATTGCAAAAATGCCTTTTTGTCTCTGGTATTTGTATTGTATCTGTGTATATTATTGTACGATAGACAAATGAGAAGCCAAATAAATGAGGCAAGGGTTTGAGAGAGATTTATTGTAAAGAATTATAAAACTGCTAGAGCATTAGAGATGCATAGAAAATACAAGTGTGTTATAATAGAGGGGAAAATAAAACAATCTAAATTTATATGAAAGGCATAGTATTACGATATCATGCTCTCATTTTTGTTTGTAAAGTAGAGTTTGCATTAAATCATGAACATTTCTTTTAGCTTGAAGATAGATTATTACTGATTATTTGTTTTTCATTTCTATTTCTCCCTCCTAATTTTTTGAATAGGTTGGCAAATTATTTTGTTTGGTGTCTATGCAATTTATAAATTGAATGGGTGTATTGGGGGCAAGGTGTAGTCCGTAAATGTGTAATTCCACTACTGAGGTGTAAAGAAGATACATGCCATCAGTTTACTCCTTAATAATCTAACATAAGAATTTGTCTTGATATGTACATTTTGAGATGGAATCACTTCTATACTGGACACATCTGTTCAGATTCAGAAAGATGTTAACAATATGTTTAAATATATTGAGTGAATGATGTCCTTATGGCTCCAAACAGTCGATATATTATAGAGGTCATGTTAAGTCTATCATTACATCATTTTTAGCAGAAAACATCCATTAGAATGAGGAGTACATTCTTCCTCTGACTATGTTGTCACTTACCGTTGATGGGGCTATTGTATTTAGATTTCACTTCCAATAAATGAAAAAGGACAACCTTTTATTCTCACTTTCTGATGTGAATGACCTGGCAATAGAATTTCTGTCCAACAGATAAGTTTTGTCAGGTGATTCCTGGATTAGAATGTCCTACATCGTTATGTTAACTGACCAGTGTAAAACCACGTTGGTATATTTTTGGATTAAAATGGAAATAATCTGGAGTTGAATTACATGTACCCAGTAAATATAGGAATATTTTCTTGTTTCTCAACTACTTTTGTTCTATGATGTGAATGGAAATCGAGAGTGCAGTTCATTTGCACATCTACGTAGTTTATGAGGTGTATATGTCACGGTACATGGAGATGAACATGATAATGATGATCATAATTGATCTGAGGTTTACATCATTTTATACGATAGAATTTTGCAACATTTTATACTTCTGTCCCACAAAGTACTACACGTGCAGATTTACTACAATTTAATCCCACAAAGTACTATGTGTTCTACAGTCTGTTCCTAAAGTTCTGTGATAGTTTTTAAGGGCATTTGTTTTTTTGGGAGCACACTTTTTGCAGTTCTTTTCTTTATCAGTTTAATGGGGTTTAATATCATATCTATACTATGAACTGCAGCATGCAGGGATTTGTGAATTTGAAGGAAAATAATTATTAACATATTTGCCCTTGTTAAGCATCCCTTTTTACAATCAAGTTTTACAATCAATTTTTACAATCAATTTTGTGAAATCTGTAGTTGATATCATTTTAACTATCACCTTTTACTGTTTTGCGAGTCTAGTTTAAAAACAAGCATTTTTTTCTCACATATTGCGGAGGTTCACTGCAACAGTGTAGATCAACAGAGTAAAAGTGTGCAGTATTCAAGTCAAATATAAAAGCTTTAGTGTAGTGATGCTGTGAGCAATAATACACACATTTTATGCACTGTGATATATGAAAAGATTCTTTTGTTTCTTTTTTCATTGATTTGTTTGCCCACGGTTTTATTAACTTTATTTATTCTTTCGCATATTTTCGTTTTTATGTATATAGTTAGTAGCATGCATATCCATAGTATAAGCTTTAAAATTGTATTACCGTTTTATTTCCCTTGCATTTTAAGATACTTGACATGCTTTTGAATCAAATTTTACTTTGTTATTTAAAGTGAACGAATAAAGTTTTAATATGCATAATTGAAACCTTATTAAAACAATTTTGTGCCATGTGCTTCATTTCAATTGGTTTTGAATTGGTCTCCCTAGCATAATTTAAACTTTCTAGTACATTTAACAAGAAGAAAAACCCCTTGAGACAGATGGCTTAAAATGTTATACCTTTTACTATGACTGCCCTTTTTTAGGAGGGGGGGGGGTAATGAAACTTTGGTCAAATCATGTGACACAATAAAGAGAGAAGTTTGTGCATCTCATATGGAATAATATTTATGGAGATGGCATCACTCGATGTTTAGAGGGGGTACGACTTCCATTAGAATTGTTCTAAATCTTATATTGAATTAGTAACTTATTCTATTTATTCTTACAAATACTAGGGTTAGCACCGGCTCCTAAATTGTTTTTAATCCAAAAAGCTAGGAATTACACATTAAACATGATAAAAAGTTAAAATGACTGAAAGCCTTGAGTCTACTTCCTTGGCAATGCGGTGCCATTCCAGAAGAAGAGCGATTTATTTGTAACTAATTCGAATATATAAATTTTTTTTTTTTTTCCCCATTTTTTGGACCCTCCAACAGGCCATTTATTGAAAATCAATCTCAAGATAACATATTTGAACACATGTTCCAATGAATATCATATAATATTTCAGAATAAGATATACATAACGAATATCAACCATAATACTGTATACAGAACATACATGTAGATTAGGGAAAGAAAAACAAAAAATAAATAAGAATGCAACATCATGACTGAAAATGATGTGGGAAATTCAATATACTCCTATTAAAGGATCAAAATCCTCTCAAAATTTATCCATTTTTTATCGAATTTGTCAGTTTTGTTAGCAAATATACTAACTTGCCTCTCATTTGTGTAACTATTCTTGATATATTGTTTTATTGTCCGAAAGGACGGTACAGACTTTTGTATTCGAGAAAAATATAATTGTTGTTTAGTCCAAATTATTATACAGTTTAAAGCATCATTTCTTTTTTCAATGAAACCTAACAAAACATGTATTAAGGACAGTTTTATTCTACAGCGTGTTACAATAGTTAACCAGTCAGTCAAACAACTCCAAATCAATTTGGTCACGTTACAGGAGTAAAAAAAGTGTACCATATCTTCTTCTTCTCTTCCACAAAGGGAATATATAAAATGGCAGGGCGGTATAAAATATTTGTGTAAAATTTTTGAATTTTGGAGTTATCTTTTACATTAGTTCATTTAATAAACACTTATATTTTTCAGACTCTGAACATGCTGAAGAAGTCGAAAATAACGTCAAATGTTGCCATTTAATATATATTATATTTGATTGTTTTTGTTTTGGTAACTGCTACGAGTTGAATGATTTAAATAATTTCAATGTGGGAATCCGTATATGTTACTGTTTAAATTCATTTCAGGGAGAAATTGACATATTTCTCCATGATTATCCTTTCATCTCAATCATAAATTTCATCTTAAACTTCATATGTCTCATCCCCGGCTTCTTAGTCTCGATCTTATTCTCTGCTCACACTGTTAGACCGAAATTACAGAAGGCGCCCTCATCACAAGCAAAATTATACCTTCCACCTAGATTGTATAACACAACCAAATGACGTCATTAGCGACTCCAGTACATGGCGGAACCCAAGGTGCGCCCGGTGCGCCCCTCCCCTTTACAGGACCAGAGAAAAGGGCAACAATACTTGCAGCGCGTTGACCGCATACGGAGATGCCTTGGTAAATTCTGCGCCGTCACTACTATACCATCTTCCCCCACCCCACTCAAAGATTCGCGGAGACGCCTACACAATACACACACCCCTTACATATCAAGTTTTGATCCGCCACTATACATTTTAACCAACCTTCATTGTAAATGCGGATGACTTGCAAGAGGAGATGATGCCACAAAAGAAGCTATCCTCATTTTCTGGACTTTTCATGGCAGTTCAAAATTACAACATAATTCCATTTGATGTTTAGCGATGTTAGCCGGACTATGCAGGATAAGAAACAGATAATTCTCAACCGGAATCGAATAAAGGATTAGATCCTCTCTTGTTCGCATTGACCGCATCTTGCAAAACTCAATTAGAAGAACTGGAATGATCTTGACCGAGATTTTTTTTTTGTCATGATAAAAGGAACGGCGCTCTTACAATTTGTATCGAGTATACGGGTTTTAAATAGATGATGGCGAAAGTCGTAGGCATTTTGTCACTCGTTATGGACCATGACGTATCGTGGTTGTGACACACTTTTCAGAATATAGCAAGAATAGAGGATGAAAAAAAAGAGAAGAGAAGGAAGAAAGAAACAGGAAAGCAAGAAAAGGCGGTCAGAGGCAGTTTGTAGTTGCCACCCCCCCCCCCCCAAAAAAAAAAAAAAAAAAAAAAATCAAATCAACGTGGTTTATTTCTAATTCGATACCTCCAGTGATTTTACAAATGTTGCTGAAATGACATGATTTTCCGGGATTTCTTCTCAATTTGTTGTAAATTATACTTGTTTTATGCGTTTGTTGGAAAATTACAAATTCCTAAATATACAGTTACGCAAAATAAATGCTTATTTAGAAGCCTTCATGTCAGGGCTTGCAGAACGGCGGGGCTAGCGGGGCTCGAGCCCTCCTCACTTTTTTTGAAAAAGTATGTTAAAAAGAAAAAAGGAGAAAGAAAGAAAAAATAGTGACCTGCCAGTGTCATAATAGGTGGACTCCGCTCCTGAACCCACAAAGGGACCTAAGATGTGCCCCTGGATGCACATATTATGACCGTAATTAAATATCTAAAACCCCTGAGCTTCCGGGGTCTGTGTCCCCTAGACCCTACCAAGGGCCCTCAGGTGGGCCCCTGAATGTTCATCTGACCATAATGAAATGCCTAAAACCCCCGAGCTTCCGGGGGCTCCGCCCCCTGGACCCCACGCCAATTAGTGACCTGCCAGTGTTATAAATAAGGTATCTAAATACGCATATCTGACCACAATTAAATGCCTAATACCCCTGAGCTTCCGGTGCTCCGCCCTTGATCCCCGCCGGGGCAAAGCCCCTCGACCCCACGCCACCTTCGCTACGCTCTACTTGATCGTTAATACTCCAATTTGAAAAATGTTCCGCGGTGCCTGCATTAACATATATTAAGAGTGGTGGTGATGCAGATTGTTCTTGTGTCCCCCAAACGATTTTGCTCATTACGCCAGTAAATGATTTTTATGCTGTTACTAGTCATATTTAGAATATGAAGGCATTTGAAGAGCCATGCTTTTAAGGGAACTTTTTTTTTTCTCTGATATTCTTCCACACTTGTATAATAATAATGATAACGCTCACGAATTATTTTTCGCCTCTCCCAAGAACTCCATCTTACCTTTAAGTCTGATAAAAGAACATTGGAGGGTCTGATTTGTTTAAATCTGATTATTTAATCAAGTGCGGCACGGCCTTCAATCGGTAACAAATACATTTACATGATCAACTGGTCATTCGATTAAGTACAGGGCACGTATACTGTTAACAGTGGAGGCATTCAGAAAAGACTCAAAAGTCACGTAAGAAGGAATTAAGATATAAGAGAACGAAAATAAAAGGAGGGGGTGGTAAAAGAGCGCAGAGGTGGATCCAAGACTCTGTAAAAACTAAGAGAGAAAGAGAGGGAATGAGAGAGAGAGAGAGAGAGAGAGAGAGAGAGAGAGAGAGAGAGAGAAAGGGTGCAAACTTCCGAGAAATTCTGAGAAGAAAACGGAAGAAAATCATATTTTGAAATGCTAGAAAAATATATATCTGACAAGTTTAAAAAAAAAGCAAGATAAGGGGGGGGGGGGGAGGGAGGACACTTCAAGGAAGTTTTGACATGCCCCCCCAAAAGAGGATAAACACAGAAACAAAAGAGAAGCAAAATATTTCAAGAGCTAGTTATCTAGGAAAAAAAGGAACATAAATACTTTTAATGTATTCCAAGTTTTTCTTACAAGCGCCCGCCCCCCCTTCTCCCCCAAACTAGTATTACATCTTTGTCCATTCGATGGTGCCTTGTGAGTTTTAAAGCGGCGGGGGGGGGGGGGGCATCAAAACACAATGGGTGTGGGGTTATTTTCTATTTTGTATATTTGTTGTATAGTTCAAATTCAAATTCAAACTTTATTTATTTCAATCCAAACAAATAGGATCATTCTCAATTTTAGTTTATACATTGGATAACAAATTTCAAATCTATAGTGTAACATAGATAATAATGAATGTAAGAGTAAAGATAACAATAACCAGGAATGACAAATTATGCCTTCAGTATGTTTTTTCGGAGGGGGGCACGATTCGGTTTTGCCACGCCTAGATATCCGCCACCTGAAGGCGGAAATAATCGTTTCTGATTGGACAGCCTTAAAAACCCAACCAAAAGAAAAAGAAAACAGAAGCGTATAACAGAGCAAATACATGGACAGCGGGGGGGGGGGGGGGGGGGGGGGTTGATATTTCAATAATAGAAAGGAACTGTATGAAAATCCATAGAAATGTAACGTCCTTACATTAAAAAACATGAATAGACCAAAGAGAAAGCATATTGTTTTGTGCAACATTGCATGATGAAGGCTCAGTACAGATATGCTATAGCCTGGGCTTTATCATCGAAATACCAGCGTTAATGAATTGCCAAACCTGAAATACTTGATAAGAAAATGTTCTCTTTTTTGCATTCAGATTATTGAGCAATTTTATGATGACAACAAACCACGCATTTACCTAATAATAATGATAATAACATATTTTTCATTCATCACTTTATAAAGCGATCCAGAGACACAAAGCTAGAACAAATGTATCTGGATAAACTTCTTGAGTGTTATGAGAGATTGGCGATTCTTTAATTGAAGGGTTAGGGGGTTCCTTATCTTGGGGGCGGGTAACTAAAAAAGCCCTTTTTAATATTTGTTTTTATCTCCTATCTGTTTGGTGGTGCGAGGGACGGTAAGTGTATTACTAATTGCTGAGCATGACTTGTAACTTGTGCTTTATGGTACATCCATCTCTCTAATTGCTTTCATTCTAAATTTGTGTCATTTCAGCAATGTACTTCGATTGCATTATATACAACGTGGTTAATTGTTAAACATTACCTCTCTTTCTCTCTGATTCTCTCTATCATACTAGTCATCTCTCCATTCCGCCCTCTCTACTCTTCCCTCTGTATTATCTTCTCTCGGCGACCCTCTAATCTCTGAAATTCTATCTTTCTTCTCCTCTTTCTTTCAGTCCCTGTCTGCCTGCATGTCTGTCTATTTCTCTCTCTCTCTCTCCCTCTCTCTCTCTCTCTCTCTCTCTCTCTGTTTTTCTTTTCTCGTTCCTTTGTTTCTTCCCCGTCCATCTCTCTCTTTCTTTCTCTCTCTCTCTCTCTCTCTCTTTCTGTTTTTCTTTTCTCGTTCCTTTGTTTCTTCCCCGTCCATCTCTCTCTCTCTTTCTCTCTCTCTCTCTCTCTTTCTGTTTTTCTTTTCTCGTTCCTTTGTTTCTTCCCCGTCCATCTCTCTCTCTCTCTCTCTCTCTCTCTCTCTGCCTCTCTCTGTTTATCTCTCCATCTCTCCATTTTCCCCTCTTTCTATCTCACCTTCTCTCCTCTTTCCTCGCCCCTCCCTCTTCTTCTCTCTCACTCCTCTACCAAGGCCTCTCTCTTCATATGCTCATACTAATCTCAATAATCAGGTTCATGAAATCTAGAATACTTATTACAACTTTGTTTACACGAAATGGAAGCAGACCAATTGCATTATATTTAACTTTCAAAATCAATAGTTATTTATACAGCGGGAGAGCTGAAATATAAACCTGGTTATCAATTTTTCGAACAATAGCAAGATATAGGCCAAGAAGGACATCACGATGTAGCAATTTCTGTCTCATAATTGAACGGCTTTTAAGAACATGAAAAATGCTCTCAAACTAATTCGTTTTTAAATGAACGTTGAGGATTGCATGTAGATATTATAACAGTTTGCCAACATTAATTTAATTTAATACATTTAATTAATAGCCTTTTGGGAGGCCAATATCTGAATTTGACATTTATTTAACCCATTTAATTTATTTCGATTTGACGCTCTTGTGTTTCTCCGTATATTTTGACGTCATATATTAATGATATGCCTTTATTTATTGGTATTAACATTGAAATTTGTTCGGGGAAGCCTACACACACAAACAATCTTTTTGAAAATTATATTAATAAACCATTGATGGTGGCGATGATGCAGAGTTTGAAATCAGGCAATTTTTTAAAGATGTTGAGTTGCTTTAAAAAAATCAAATTGCTTTGCCAATCTGAAAATGGATGTAAGCCTACCAGAAAGGCATTGATCACTCGCTCTGACTGACTTGAGAAAATATTATTTACATTTCCAAAGGCTCGTTTTTCATGCCCAATTGCTCTGATTATTAATTTGTATGCCACTAATATATTTATACATCTAGAGCACATGAACATAATAATCAACCTGTTCATCTGCTCAATTCTTATGGTTGAAGTATCATGTGTCTTTAATAGAGAAGAAAATCAATAAAGAAAAATTCATACGGTGCCATATTTCTACAACATCATCACATCAACACACACTTTTTTTTCCCTCCTTAAAAGAGATTTTCGAGAATATATTCTTTTTCCCTACCGCCCAATAAACAGATGAAGTTGCATCCAAATCATCTTGAAGTACAGTAGAAATTCCGTGTACACCCATTAATTGTTTATGATCTTATACGGTGGATGATCCGTATCCTGTATGATGTTGTAAACTCTATTATTTTTAAAATGGATATAATTTTATGTATGCATCTAATCTAATCAAATCAAATACAAATATTTACAACATATTGAATTGGCTTCTTTATGTTTACAAAATAATGGTTGTGTATGTGTGTGTGCGGTGGGTGCTCAAATCGGATTTCAGAAGGAAAATATTAAACTGCCCCAGCCTTAGCTGAGAAAGGATACGTTTATCCTCAACTTTTTCTGGCCAGAATGAGGCATTACTACGCGTTTAGCTCAAAAACACGGTTGCGTCTTCTCTCATTTTTGTAGAATCAACAAAAAAACGGCGATCATAATCGCCGATCGTAAACTCACAAAAAGGTGCGTTTTGGATCGGCGATTATGCAAAAAGATGGTTTCTGGGGAAGCGAATCCAGCTGCAGATCCAGAATCATGCCTGGAGGAGCCAGAGAAGTGAGAATAAACAGTACACCGTGGAACTGCGATTCCGATGAGCGTTTACGATGAGCGTTTCAAATCGCTCATTCTGCCTTCAAAATTGAGCATAAACGCACCCATAGACAATTCTCCTCAATCAAATGGCAAAAGGAAGATGATCAATCGAGGAGAGAAAGACCAGTCAGAAGAATAGGCCTATAAATGGCCCATTCATACGTTCACCGCACGCCACTCATCTGAAAACTTGAAACACGAAACATTGTCATTGTAAGGTGAGATAATGAAAAACTGAGCGTCACACTTGAAGGAGCATACAATTTATATGACAAAATCATCTTCGTTTGATCGTGATCGGTTCAGAGACGGCTGTAAAATAACCATTTATAATATTTGTGGGGCCCCACAAAATTCGATAATTTTGAACTAGCCGTTGAAAAAACGAGATAGCGCCTTGTACATTTTGTTCCAGCCAATGCCAATATTGGCTTTTTGTTAGCTTTTTTGTGTTTGATTATAATACGCACATCCAGCCGACCCGTGTATTGTTCCTATTAATTAATTAATTAATTAATTAACGGTCACTAGATCTTTTGTGGAGCTGAATTGGTGTGATCGGATTTAATCTAAATTTCACACATTTTGGGGTCTCAAATTACCAATTTAAACATTATCAATTAAAAGGGCACTAGAAATTTCATAAACAAGAACAAGAGCAATAACCATGCACTTTGAGCAAGAACTCAACTGTCCATTTAAACAATTTACCTCATTGAACTGAATGTGCCCCTATAGTTACGTATCACAATTAATTATTCAGATGGCAAACGCATTTCGTGTTACCAAGACGATTGCTCTGGCCGGATAGACTCATGATCAGTTGAGTAAGTCCCGTGATCTAAACAGTCAAAATGATTCAGTGACGCATGTATGAAGGCGGGGGGGGGGGGGGTTAGGAGCCTCCAGTCGAATCCATTGTGGCATACATTCTTAATACATTATGCACATATTGCCTACAAAGAAGAAGAAAAAAAAAACTATGCCCGCTGATAGCAATTTTCAGCCTTAAAGGTATTTGCCAAAATGAAATGGTTTTCTTTTTTTATTTATCCATTCATGTTTTTATTTATTCAATAATTATTTTCTTTCTTTCATTTATTTATCTATCTATTTGTTTGCTCATTCATTCTTTTCAAAGTATTTTATAGTAAAATTCGCCTGAAAATGAATAGGGTGACTTTTTATTCATGTCCCTCTACCCCCCCCCCCCCCCCCCCCCCCCCCCCACCAACTCCCCTCCTCCAAATCCCGAGTCCATCTCTGTGATTGAGTAAGTTCTTTATAGATGTCGAAACGCATTGAATAGACCTGGCGTGAGTACGCATACCGCTTGCTAATTTTTAAGACGCTCAAACAGGTAGATCTTATATATGCGTTGAACACAGTCACACAAATTTTAGAATGGCTGGCTGCTCTGCACATTCTAAATTCAATTTAATAAGACATTTTGTGCCACGTACGATTGAATGTTAAAGAGCGTAACATGCCAGTATTTTATTCTATGTTAATGCTTTGTTGATATAAATATCAAGCATTATCAGCATGTTTTTTCTTCAAATTTCAGATGCTCAAATAGGTAGATGTTATGCCTTGATCTCAGTCATGCAACTTGTATTGAGATTGGTTGGGTGCACCCGTACTACTCTGCACAATCAATTCAATGAGACATATTGTGCAACATAGGATATGATGTTGAATAGCGTTACATGCGAGTGTCAAATTGATCTATGTGCATACTTTGTTAACATGAATATTGTGGATTATTAACTAATATGGCGCAGTTTGAGTTAGGGGCAGAATAAAAGACAAAAAACAAAATGAAAGCGTAAGGGTAATAGTGACTTTATTCAAAGTAATCTCGATCGCAAAAAAAAAATCAATTATGTCTTTGCTGGCTTAAAAGTGTTCGATGATTTGAAAAAAAAATTGAGACTGAAATAGAGAGATACTCTTCTTTATAGACATACCCTAAGTGCACAATCATTGACATTGTGTACAATGTCTATTACGTCAAGCAACGGCGTGCAATCCCATGAGGAAGATATAAAAGCCTATAATCATCAGAATAGGTGCCCA
>JAVYIG010013265.1:0-48350 GCA_035222895.1 Strongylocentrotus droebachiensis
AAGCTGTACATGTACATATCAAGCATGATAACAAAAACTGAAAGTCTGTTTTAATATGATCTTCAATACTGCGCTATTTATAATTGGCATTTGAATAAAAGAATACACTATATCTTTTATTGTTATAATGTGAAGGAAAATATTGCATAAAGATTTATCGTTTCCCTGCTTTTTCACCAAAGGCATTGTGTAAGCTGTATATTTCTTTTGAAACATGATTGACAAAACTAAAAATCAATATTAAGACATCTTCATGTGCTGTTATTCAATATTATACCCTTTATAGTGAGTATAAAATAAAGAAAGACATTCTGCGAACAAGACTGAATGTTTCCGCTACTATTTCACTATTTTCATTTTGCATTGTGTAAACTGGAGATTACATTCAAGTCTGATGACAAAAGTGAGAATCAATATTTAGTCATCTGCAAACTTTACTATATATTATGCAAATAGTGTACTCTTCAAACATTAGATTATTTTTAGCTGTACCACAAGTTTGAAAACATGTTTCATGAAGAATGTTTTAAGAGACAAACCTTTAAGTATGATTATTTGTTTCATTATTTGCTTTCAAAGATTCCAGGGTACTTAAAATTCATGAAAATGTTTGGATCTGAAGAAGAATAAAATAATTTTTGCCCAAGGATGGTATCATCTTAAAAATTTATGTTCAAGAGTATTTACGATTCTGGAATTCATATTGAATTCCAAGAATTAAAAAAAAAAAGTTAAAGCATAAGACACAATATATAAATATTGGTTGTATATCTGACTTTGGCATGGCACTTAAGGCACCATTAAAAACAGCTTCTGACTGAGGAAAGATATTCACTCCACTTGATTTAATGTGAAACTGCAGTAGATTTGGAGGATTTCATTCTCTTGAATAATTGAAGACTGCAACATGAGAGTCATTCAGTTCTCGGCTGAGTAGTTTGCACAAAGCATCTGAATGTGTTATTGATGTATTGCAATGTAGCAGATCATTTCAAAAGGGCCCTTCTGGTAAGTATTCTTATTGCTCAAAATTTTGAAAGTGAGCAAGTGGGAGGTAGAGTATTATTACTTAAAGTGTTTTAAGGGCTTTTAGAGGTTGTCAAGGCTTAGGAATAATGGGGGAAACATATTGGTTTTTAAATGAACATTCAGTCTTTTCTCCCCCTCTACCACTTACCTCCCACCAAGAGAGCCTGAAGAGGTAATGGGATTCCCAAGTTCATGATTCTTTCTTTAATGCAAAAATATTATTTGAAGGAAAAAAATAACACCCCAGTGACTTGATATTCATGGAATTGAGAGGATATGTGCATTGCATTTTGAAATACGTTTAAATTCATAAATATTTCACTCATTCATATTTTCTATTTTTATTGGGAGAATCCTGATATGCCTTCCATTGTGTTGAATAAATATGAGTGAGAATATGATGCTGTGTCGTGTTCAGTCACAGTTGCAGAACAATCCATCATTTTGTGTGAGACACACAGAGCTGGGGAGATTGAATCATCTCTCTTTCTCTTTTTTCTTTGAAAGAAATTGAAACACATGCGTATCTCTTTATCTCTTCCTGAATGCTGATCTCTTGTCTTTTACAATATGATATGTGTCTTTATATTATGCCTCTATTTGTATCTCACTCTTTCACTCTCTTCCTCCCTCCCTCTCTCCTTCCCTTCCTACCTCTCTCCTTCTCTTCCTCTCTCTCTCCTTCCCTTCCTCTCTCCTTCACTCCCTCTCTCCTTCCCTCCCTCCAAACCTCTCTCCTTCACTCCCTCCTTTCCTCCCTCTCTCTCCTTCACTCCCTCTCTCCTTCCCTCCCTCTCTCCTTCCCTCCCTCCCTCTTTTCCTCCCTCCCTCTTTTCCTCCCTCCCTCTTTTCCTCCCTCCCTCTTTCCTTCCCTCTTTCCTTCCCTCCCTCTCCCCTTCCCTCCCTCTCTCCTTCCCTTCCTCCTTCTCTCCTTCCCTTCCTCCATCCTTCCCTCCCTCTCTCCTTCCCTCCCTCCCTCCTTCCCTCCCTCCCTCCTTCCCTCCCTCCCTCCCTCCCTCCCTCCCTCCCTCCCTCCCTCCCTCCCTCCCTCCCTCCTTCCCTCCCTCCCTCCTTCCCTACCCCATCCCATCTTCCTCTTACAAGTCTATCTCCTTATTCTAGGGGTAGAATGTTATCTGTTAAGAACCAGATAGATGCTAGATCTATGATAAATCTCCTTTTTGGCAAACACCAAACAGTGTTCCTATCTACTTTAGATGGATGTAATTATATTTGCTTATATAGCACCTAACACTTACTTTTTCAGAAGTCTCTATTAGCGCTCTACAATAATGCAGCATAATTACCCTGGCTTTAGTAGTGCAGTAGGTGCAGGTAATAAGGAGATGAAGGGGTTTCTAAATAAGAACAATAAGAGTGGATACATTACAGTCAAACCTGCTTTAGCAACCACCTGTATAGAAAGACCACCTGTCTACAAAGACCACATTTTTGTTTCCCTAGAAAATGATTTCTCATTGAAACATGTAATAAAGGAACTTGTACATAAAGACCATTTTTCATTTCTCTTTAATAAGCGCTCTTTATATCGTCGGCCTTATGCCAAAAGGGCCTTAACCCGATTTTGGGGGTTATTGAGTTATTAATATCACCTTGTAGATTTCATCATTCTCTTTAAAATGATGTGCTTCACTTGTTGAAATTCGATTTATTTATGAAGATAATTATGAATTTCAAAAGGGCCTTAACGCGTACGTCATCTTTTTCCTTACGCCAAAAGGGCCTTAACCTCCACGGATGATCCATTTGCGTTAGGAGGGCCTTTCTGGCAAACCAAAGGTGTTGCGAAACAAGAAAATTTCCTTATGCCAAAAGGGCGCTAACTATGCGCGCATAGTTACGCGCATAGTTACGCGTACGATAACGGCAGGTTAAGGCACTTTTGGCATAACGCCGCGTAGGTTACGCCCCTTTTGGCATAATGCCGAGTAGGTTACGGCCCTTCTGGCATAACATACGCTAACATACGCTACATTCAAGCCTTGTGCCAAAAAGGCCCTAACATGTTTTTTGCACATAGCATGTACAATTCTGAATATTTTATAACAAATTTAACACATTTCATGTAAAACTTAATAACTTAACACATTTATCGAAATTGGCTTCAAAAGCAAAAAAACGACCACAAACTTTTGATTATTAGAGAGGCCAAAACCTTTAAACGCGATTATCTCGGAATGGCCAAAAGCAGTTAAGGCCCTTTTGGCATAAGGCCGACGATATACAGGTTTCACTGTATAAGGAGGGAGAAAATTGAACATATTCAAGCGAAAGATATATATGGTTAATAGAGCCAAGCGAAAGATATTGTGTCCTGCAGAAGGGTTCAAACGGGCGCATAGACAACAAGGTACATTTCAAAAAATAAATACATAAATGAATAAAATTATAATTAAAGTGCGTTCCAAAGTAATAACCTTTCTCTGATAACATCTCCTCAACACTTTCAAGTCCATACATCATCTGAATTGTCAGTGGTATCATTACTTCAACAAGCAAGAGTAAAGAGAGAATATCCTGTATATTTCAAAGAATAAATATATAAATAAATGACAAATAATTAATTGAAATGCTTTCCAAAGTTATAACCTTTCTCTAACTATGTCTACTCCACTCCTTCAAGTCCATATATCATCTAAATTGTTACTGGTATCATTACTTCAACAAGCAAGAGTAAAGAGAGAATATCCTGCACATTTCAAAGAATAAATATATAAATAAATGACAAATAATTAATTAAAATGCTTTCCAAAGTTATAACCTTTCTCTAACTATGTCTACTCCAAACCTTCAAGTCCATATATCATCTAAATTGTTACTGGTATCATTACTTCAACAAGCAAGAGTAAAGAGAGAATATCCTGTATATTTCAAAGAATAAATATATAAATAAATGACAAATAATTAATTGAAATGCTTTCCAAAGTTATAACCTTTCTCTAACTATGTCTACTTCACACCTTCAAGTCCATATATCATCTAAATTGTTACTGGTATCATTACTTCAACAAGCAAGAGTAAAGAGAGAATATCCTGTATATTTCAAAGAATAAATATATAAATAAATGACAAATAATTAATTGAAATGCTTTCCAAAGTTATAACCTTTCTCTAACTATGTCTACTTCACACCTTCAAGTCCATATATCATCTAAATTGTTACTGGTATCATTACTTCAACAAGCAAGAGTAAAGAGAGAATATCCTGTACATTTCAAAGAATAAATATATAGATAAATGAAAAATAATTAATTAAAGTGCTTTCCAAAGTTATAACCTTCTCTGACTACATCCACTCAACAAATTCAAGTCCATATATCATCTCAAATTGTTAATGGTACGATTACTTCAACTAGCAAGAGTAAAGAGTTGCTCTTATTAAAGAGATAGACTTTTTTATTTCATTGGTATCAACTGGTTCGGGCAGATGCTCCATTTTATTGATCCCGTCATATGATTCCTAGAAATTGATTTTGTTTCCAAAACCAAAAATGAGATGTTAAGAAAAAACAGAGGTGCAAAAAAACAGAGGGGGCTCAAGAAGGTAGTCACGTTGAGATTATGGAAATAAAATTCAATAACTGCGTGAAAAACAACACTTCTAGTTCTATATTCAAACCCTGGAATCCACAAGGACCCTTCAATGTTCCCTATGGTAATATAAAGCTGACTTCATTAAAAGCTATATGCTGATACAACTCTATATATATGTATATTTTTTTCACAATGTTGTTGATTCCTTATAGTGTGTGTGTGCGTGTGTGTGTGTGTGTGGGGGGGTGGGTGGGATGGTGTGTGCTTTAATCCTGGACCGATGGAAGACATTGAACCCATCATATTTTTTGAATTTTCATTTCATGTTTTGCACCCTGTTTCTAAACCCGACTTGATGTATTATTTTATTGACTGGCCTCTTTATAGGTTTCATTCTCATGCATATTTTGTTTTCATATAAGAATTTGCACATCGTTTTCTTTCATCTAAATCAGAATCAGTGCATTGTATTGACCTCTAGATAGTGTTCTCATTTATATTTTGCCATGCTTTGCTCAGAATTTCTTCTTTTATAACTTGTGAAACCAGGAAGTTCCTTGGTAAAACTAACCATAAGGTTTTTTTTCTAATTTGTTTTTGTTTTATTTTTGTTACCATTGAAATCTTCCCGTCTGGTGTTAGTTACTTGGCATACCCATCCTGATTTTGTTGGGGAATGATCAACTCTTGAAAAGGCTGTCTGTCTGCTATTTTGTGTACTATATTGGGAACCAAGATTTGATGGTTTTTATCCAAATTCTTGCATTTCTATGTGTATGATAGCATCAATTCAGACAGGTGTGAAATTTCATCTTAGCCAGACATCTTCAACATGATTTTGTATCTCTCTCTACATGTGTATCGATCTATCCCTATCCCATCCTCTGTCCAAATTCTGCCTCCCTTCCTTTTCATACTTTCTTATTTTTTTTTTACCTTTTTCTCCCTCCTTTTTATACTCTCTCTCTCTCTCTCTCTCTCTCTCTCTCTCTCTCTCTCTCTCTTAACCCTTCTTTCCCTCAAATGTATGATTTTTAAAGGGTATGTGTTTTAGTTCTGCATACAAACTTGTTCACTTTCTTTTATTTTTCATCCGATTCACTGATCTAATACTTGCTTGGCTTACTTTGCTCCATATTGTTCATCTTAATCCTCTCTATAATATCATCTGTTTTGGGGCAGTAAATATGTTTTTTGTGTCAAGCAACATGTACTTTCATCTCCTCTTTCTCCCCTTTCCTTCTGTATCACATTCTCCTAACTCTACAAACAGCACTTCAGTTATTTCCTTACAACTCATTAGTCCCTATCTGCCTAACTCTACCACTTTACCAAAATGAATGTTCTGTGATTTGCAGATTTTGCCTAACTCTACCCAAGCCATCCATCTACCGACGAGAGGAAGGCGTACGGGGATGGTCCCAGCCTGGCTTCACTCTCTCCATCCTCCTCCTCGCTAACTTCGGTCTTCTCATCATTGATCGTATCCTCTTGAAATAGCATCTGTGAGAGCGAGAAAGTCATTAATCCCATGTAAAATGATATGTGTTAACGCCCTTTCGGCTCTCACTCTCAGCAGAAAATATCATCAATGCCTTAATATTCATTATTGGAGTGTTTAATGTTGTTAACATCCATCTTATTTTCTGCATGTGGAAGAATAAGAGGGAATTCAAGTATTCAGTCAGAGTTGTAGGCATGCTGTAAGCATCTGTTAAGAGCGAGAAGGTCATTAATCTTATGTAAAATGATATGTGTTAAAGCGTATCTGCCATAGTTTACATGAGGGATTAGACTGCCCTCCAAGGTCACTGGACAGGTGGTTATCTCATCAACTCAGCTCTCAGTTAACATAAGAAAAAGAGGATCATGGGGGACCAATGGTCACCGATTAGGTATGGTTTGTTATATAGAGGGCGCAAGTAGCTACAAGTAGTGCAGTGGGCCTTTAAAACCCTTCTGGCTCTCAGCAGTCAATATCATCAATGCCTAAATATTTGTTACTGAGATGTTTAAAGATAAAGTTGAGTTCTGGTCATGCGATTTCATTGTGAAAGAAACGTTGTGGAATCGATCAGAACAGGTTGATCATCTAGCATACAAGTATTGGTGTGTAATGCAAGATTCTGGAATCATCGAAATGATAAGAAATTTGGCCTAGTCTTGGTAAAGTTACAAGCACTGTACACAGAAAGATTTATATGGGACTACATGAACATGTGGCATAAAAATCTGTCCCGATTTGTACGATGTTACAGTGTACATGCCATATTTAGAATATGAAGGCATTTGAAGAGCCATGCTTTTCAGTGAACATTTTTTATCTGATTTTTTTCCAAACTTGCATTATACAATGATAACGCTCACAAATTATTTTCCACCTCTTCCCAGAACTCAACCTTCTCTTTAATATTTGTTATTGAGGTGCTCAATATTATTCTTATCCATCTTATTTTCTGCTTGTGGAAGGACAAGAGGAATTTGAATATTCAGCCAGAGTTGCAGGCATGTTGTAAGCATTTGTTGATGAGAGCAATTGATCTTTTATAAAAGAGAACAAATTCATCCTATGTGAAATGATATGTGTTAACATCCTTCTGGCTCATCATTGATGCCTAAATATTTGTAATTGAGGCGGTAAATGCTATTATTAATTTCTTATCCATCTTGTTTTCTGCTTGTGGAAATGTCAAGAGGCAATTCAATTGTTCAGTCAGAGTTGTAGGCATGTCACCAATACGCGTGTTGACAAGTTATTTTGGTTAAGTCATGATATGAATTACTTGTTAAAGGCGATTTATGATAAGTACAAGTGTCAAAACAGTGCGACCATGAAACGTTTGTTGATGTAGAGAAAATGAAATCAGTCGTATGAATTTTGGATTGGAGGTGAAGAATTCCAGGTTAACGAATGCTAATTTGTAACACTGCCGGATGATATATTATCTTAAGTCACCTGTGATGTGCTTATTAACTTCATTTTAAACAAACTTGGCCACGTATATAGAGTTGTGATTTCTTTTTATCAACTAAGATCAAAAGAGTCTGGCACGGGCCCGTAGTTGACTTACAAGTACTGCTTTAAAAGTGCTTAATATACATTTTTAACAAACATTGAAGTGAAGATATTATTCATGTATAAAGATGTGTACACTGAGTGGTTAAGATTTCCTTGACCCGTTCTTCATTTCTCAGACATTCATTTTCAGTACAATGGCTTTCTCTTCGGGTTAATGCTGTTATCCATCACAAGGATATGCCAGGTACGTCCCTCTTTCAATTTGTTCCAATCATTAGGCCTGTCTTTATGAGCTCAAGTTTGCCAGACAACCCTCTATTTTATCTATCCCAATCGCAAATTAGCCAGTTAATTTGCGTCTTCATCAGCCCGTAGTTGCATTTAGCATGAAATTTGGTCGAGAAAATATCCCAAGAAATATTGATCTTGTTTCCAAAATATCCCGCTAATTTGCGCTCGTCGGAGCTAGTTTTTTGATGATAGTATTGGTCTGGTGAAGACGTAATTTCGAGCTTTGGGACAATATCCCAAGTCTGAAAATAGCGGGGTATTTGGCAAACTCGAGCTGATGATGACAGCCCTATTGTTTTAACCGAAATCTTTGGCAGCTTGTTTCAGATAGGGTACAGATAAGATTGCCCCTGAACGACGACCTAAAGCCCTTTCTTGGGTGCTCGATGACCAGAGAGTAATGCTATGGTCACATTAACCAAAAGTAGCCTGCTCGGCGGCCGAGCGGCGAGTTTTTAACCAATTCTGCCCGGCGGCTGCCCGGCCACCGAGCGGCGGCCACCCAGGCATCGCTCGGTCGCCGTTGAAGTTTTAGCGCGGAGTTAAAATTTGGGCGGCGCCTGCTCACTTTTCACTCGCCCCCAAAATACGCTCGGTGCCTGGGCGGTCACCGCCCGGCACCGACCTAATTGCTGGGCGATGCCTAAAGTCCATCAGCGACCGAGCAGGCTACTGATCGGTCGGTTACGCTCTGATTTGTGACCATAGCTTAAGTGTTACGATTCATTGACAATATAAATCAGTGCTTGGAACTGTATTAATAATTCATTTCCAGTTTTAGGATTGTATTTGAATTGTTTTTTTTTTTTAAAGTCTCAAGGAGGTATTTTCAAAATTATTCATTTGTATTTTGAAATGAGAACAGGATTTGTAGAGGGATATCGGCTTTCAATTAGTAATGTTTTTCTTTCTTTCTATATATCTGTTGATTCTGTTAACTAAATTGCTTTCTACAACTGTTTTTAGCATCTTTCTTCCTTTTTTTTTTGGGGGGGGGGGGGGGCGGGAGGGGTCATATCCTCCAAAATGTAAAACTGCATTTAAAAACATTACTTGTGTACATGATAAATAGTATGCTAACATGAGGTATATCAGGAAAAATGGCTGTAGTAAATTCTCTACTTTACCTGTCATTTCATACCAGTGAACAGTGAAGATTATACATCATGAATTTCTGTATTGATTCCTAAATATCAACACATTTATTTTCCCATGTACTGGTACATGTTTTCATTTTGGAAAAAAAGACAAAAAATAGAATTGAACTTGCTGTACAAAAAAGCAAATGCATATCTAATCTCTCATAAAGTTAAAGTGCTATTACCAATATCTAATATATTCCCAGTAGCCCATCTATCCAATTTTTGAGTAGTCAAAATGCATGATTCTTTGTAAATGAAGCTAAATTTACGTAAGTCAAGCCAAATAAAAAGGCCAGCCGAAAGGAAAATGAGCCTCTTTCCTTGGACAGAGAATGACGACCAACCAGAGATAAGTGTGGACTTACCCCCCAGTTGCTATCCTGTTTTTGAGTAGTCAAAATGCATAATTCTTCATAAATGGAGTTTAATTTAAGTAAATCAGGACAAGAAAAAAGGCCAGCCGAAAGGAAAACTGGCCTCTTTCCTTGGAAAGCGAATGACGATCGACCAGAGATAAGTGTGTAGTACCCCTTCCCCCTCCCCCAGGCATACATCAAACGGTCAGTTGGGAGCAATTTATAGAGAACTTGCCTCCAGTTGGAATTAATCCGCAGTAAAGCAATAGAAAGTGACCCTGACATTTCTCCCCATCTTCTCCAGCATCCAATCTCCTCTTTCCCCAACTCTCTAGGCCCATTTACACTGCAGAAAACCCTATTTTTTTATTTTTTTTTTAAAAATACCGTTTGGAAAAACCCATACAGGACCGTCGGTGTTTGCTGTTTCTGATTTTTGTGAGTTGTACGTACAGCATGTGCTACTTGTCGCTTCACTGAATGTGACAGTCCAGAAGTGGGGCGAGTCACATGAGCACAAACAGGACTAATGCACTGCTGTTTTGAAAGCGAGCATTTACCAGCAGAGTTTTGGCCAGCATTTAAAAAAAAACTAGGGTTTTTTCTTGCAGTGTAAATGCTTCTGTCTTCCCCCCTACACACTGCCTTGTCTCCATAATCCAACTGACAGGATTAGCCTTGTTTCAAGATCCATGATCGCCCCAGCTTTGCGTTAATCTCCACACTTATGAAACAGAGAGTCGCTGCCTGGCAAGCAGTAGATGGCAGGTTTGAATCCTGTTGGTTCCAAGATTTTTTCTGTCTTGTTATCAATTACAAGAATGAGCATGCAATCATTATTTATTAGGTGTAAGCCAAAATTTGTTTACAAAAATTGAAATTAGTCCCAGAAGGTCTAACATTCAAAGCTATACACATTTATTGTAAAATGTAATAGGGAATGCTGGTTTGAAAAATTCTAGCGAAAAACATTTAAAGTCACAGAGTAGTCAGCTCTCATGGGGAATTCGACACCGTTCGGGTGTTTACCCAATAACAGGTGTTGTCAATCACCAGGGTTAGCCTTGAGTTTTATGACCATTGGATCTTATGTAATGCTTTGCTTTTCCTTCGCCCGAAGAATCTTCGAGCATGCTCCGAGAGACTAGGGGGTAATTCTTGACGGGCCAACGGGTTTGCTGTGTGCAGATTTGTACTCCTATTAATGGTATTTCCACCAAGTCTGGTGTCAGCGAATTATGGCCTTCTGCACATGGAAACTGACTACCCACTCCCTTTAACATTAAGTGTGATGAATATAAAAGGACTTGGGAGGCTTATGTGTAAGATCTTGGTGTTCTATTTCTTTAGGGTTTGACTAATTTCTCATAATTAATCTGCCTATTTAAAAACTGAATGAATTACTTGATATTTTAAAGAAGTTGAAATATTTTTAAAACATCATCTATATCTAAAACATGCTATTCCTTTAAAAATTTAGCCAATGACTTGTTAATCCGTTGCATAGGCCTCATGTGGCAGCTTCAATTACATGGAAAGTCTCTTTGATTTATGGACATGTCTTACATTGTGTTGGGATCTATCAGTATTGATTGCAAGTCCTCCTAAGTCAAACACTAAGTTCCATTCACTCTTGTGCATCAATCACCTCACCAAATCAACTCTACTTCAACTCCAAAGCAACATATTCTGGGACATTCAGGGTGATGACATCGTTCGTTTTGCCTGCTATTGGTCTCAATGGGGCGAATAAGGTACTAGTGTCAAGATCACACAAAACAAGACAGAGACTGGTCCAGCTACCTGTACATAACTTGGACCTGTCTTATAAAGAGTTGCGATCGATCCAATATCAATCGCCAGTCCTCCTATCAATTGCAAGTTTATAGTCTCCCTGCCCTTATGTACATAGTTGCGATTGATATTAATCACAAATACCGGATAAGTTCTGATTAATCGCAACTGTTTTTTAGACGGGGCCCTGATATTATAGAGATACAGTATGCTAATAATAATAATAATAATAATACATTACATTTATAATGCGCTTCATACAATATTTCTAAGCGCTAACACCTAAGCACTCTCATTCTCTCATACCATCAGTCATTTTCAAATCATAAGTGTAGCATGATCTGACTGTGATTATGATATTTACACCTGGGAAATCAGTGAGCCATCTTAATTCCGTTAATCCGAAACATTGGGTCAGATTTAAAAATAACAGTTGGATGACAGTGATACTGTGTCAGACTATTAAACGGCAGATCAGATCGTCTTGTGGTACTCCACCTAGAAACCTACATACAGATCAGTGTGATAGAATATATAGAACAACGATATGGATAAAGATCACTTGAATGACACGAGATAGAGGCTGTCTTTGCTAGAGACTAGGCTTAGGAGCAGAGCTTCTTCATGAGGGGTCAAAAAAGTTCACTGCTAATAAATCAGCGGCACCTTTCTTGTTTACCGAAATCCTGCGATATATGGTCAGTCGTCTGCTTTATCCCACGATTCCCTGACCCATGGAGATTCGTCATGTGTCGGCTGGCTGTAGACCGATCACATTACCATCCCCGTCCGTCTGAAGGGAGATGGGTGTAGAGGGACTTGCCGAAGTTGTCCGTCCAGGATATTGCCTTACAGGAGTGTCGTCAAGCAGTTCATAGCCGGTTTACGACTTCACTGGGGATTTGACGGAGGGGATCAACTGCTGGCGGAGATCCATTAGCGATGCCACCGTGGACTGATAAACGGCTTGGGTGATTGGTGCAGTGTGAACTAAAGCCATTTTGGCGGCGGATTTGTTATCCGATAGGGGAGCATTTGTCTGTATGCTTTGCACATATTTGGCCTGTCTCGTTTCGCTGGGGGGTGAAATCGTGTTTGGGAAATGAATGCGTGATGGTGAGATTCTATTAGCCATTCAATACCAGTGCTGCAGAAAGGCACAATCTAGTTTTAGAACCACTTCCATCTCCAAATATGCAGGATATCAATAACAATCATTCTTTTTTCAGATAATCTAAATACATGTAGTACTTTCACATGGAAGCTTTAACCTATACCTACTCCTTTTCCCTGACACCTCAGGAAATAGAAAGTAGATGAAAGGGTATATGAATTTAGCAGTTTTTACTGTCACAGTTTTCCAACTGGAGAACAGGTATCATCTATATTCTCTTTCCTCTTTCTTTGGCATGCTTCATGAAATGTTACAAGAATGGTAAATTAGTAAGCTTAGCAGTTGCTCAGAGTTTCCTTTCTCCACTTTCCTTTAAAGCCCCACCGCACTAGTTTGGCCAGGAGGGATTTGACCTCCCTGCATGGTCACTGACAGGTGGCTATCTCATCAACTCACGGCTCTCAATTAACATAAGAAAAGAGGATCATGGGGACCCACGGGCACCGATTAAGGATTGTCTGCTATATAGAGGGCGCAAGTAGCTACAAGTAGTGCAATGGGACTTTAATACTCTCAGAAAAGAGTGGTGCATCATCATATTCTGAAGACCAGCAAGGTAGAAAATCTAGTTCAAAGGTCGCAGGGACATAGAAGTATTGAATAAGGTCATAAATATCTTGTTACCGCGATAACTTGAAAAAATGTGTTAAAGCGGAAGTGAGAATAAGACAGGGTGCGGAGGAATAATTGCCAACTGCTTTCTGTGAAACACATGAAACACATTGCAAAAATTACCAGTGCAGAAAGTCATAAATAGGGAGATCGATTACTGTTTTCTCCCCAAAGATTCCAAGTTTCCCTACTTGCATATGAGAGTGTTTTCTGTATATTCAATAAAGACAAAAGTATTCATGAATATGATGGTATTATTTTCATTGTGATATGTTCCTATTCAAATTGGTGCATCACCATCAAAAATTACCAGTGCATGACATATATGCCTGGCAAGGTGCCATGATCCAAAATAGAGGATTGGTTACCTTTCTTTTCCAAAAGATCTTTTATTCGTTATGTCCGAATATCAAAGTCTTGTCTTTAAAGGAAAATAACACCCAATATACATTATCCGATAATCATATTCAAAATTTTCAGCCAGTTAATTATATCTTGTAATTGCTCCTGTTAGATTACTTAGCAGTTAGCCACACTCTAAGAGGGAGGACTGGTTACCATTCTTTTCCCCAGAAGACCTCGTATTTTCCTTGTATGAACATCATGTATTGGTCTTTAAATGTTCAGTATCACATGAATGGCAAGGGTTACATGAAAAACAAGGTGTTAATTTCATTCTGCCATGTTCTAACCAAGAGTGGTGCATCATTATTATTCATAGATCAAAAGTGCATCTAATTCTAGGTCTATTCATGTGTCATGCTCCTTGAGAAAGGATCATGCACCACTCTTATTACAAGGTGTTTATTTCATTCTGCTATTTTCTAACCAAGAGTGGTGCATCATCATCATGCAAAGATCACCAGTGCATTTAATTCAAGGTCTGGCAATGTGCTGCGCTCCATGAGAAAGGATCACGCACCACTCTTCCCAGAATCCCTAATAAACCCTTAAGTCTCCCTGCCTGCAAAATAATCTCATATGGGATTAAAATTCCCTGATGTTTCTATCTAGAGTGGTGCATCCACATCTTCCAAAGATCGTTGGTGCATGAAAATGTAGGTCTTGAAAATTGTCACACTTCAAGAGAGAGGATCATTTACCAGGCTTTCCCCTGATGATTCCATGACTCCTACTTCCGTAACATACACTCCACTTTTGATCTGAAGTATTTCATGAGCTTGGATAAGAACGAATCGTTTTAATTCCGTTTCTTTCCCACCCAGAGTGGTGAAACTCCATTATTCAAAGGTCGCTAATGCGGAACATCCAGGACATTGAATGTGTTATTCTGGGAGAGGGGTTCAATTACCATTCTTTCACCTAAAGTCTGTCTTTGTGGATCAATCCATAAAGGCAAGATGAATTCATGAATAAAGCGAAGACATTTCCTGTTCAAGAATGTTCACAACTTCACACACCAGAGAGTCGTTGGAATAGCAATGAAGAATATCTATAACAAAATGTGTACCGTAATCAGTATTCCATAAAAATTCTGCAACATTTCAAAAGACTCAGACTCAATATGAAAGGAATACTTTCACGCTACATGTAAGTTATGGAATGTAACCAAAGAAACAAAAACATGTACCGGTATGTATATTCCATTGAAATGTATATGTTTTTAATTTCAAACTTTTAAACTAAACTTGAGTAGTACCTGTCACACTTGATGTTAGATATTTTTAGATACCTGAATGCATTTTACATCCATCTATTGCAAGCATGCACTTATTAATGTAGGGGTTTTGTAAGGTAGTCAAGTGGTTTTAAGCACTTGACTTGAAATGCAAAGGTTGGGGGTTTGATCCCCGACACGGCACTGATGTCCTTTGCCACACCATACCCAGGAGCGAATGGGGACCTGGTAGGATGACAAATAGCCGTTGCATTAGTAATCGCCATATGCTGTCACTGTGACCATACTCTCCAGGGAGTGGAGATGGTGCACAGGTTTATAATATATTTAAAGCACTTAGAGATGGTATTTTGTATTAATTGCTATTTATTGTAAATCCAGATTAATACTATCATTTTTAATGTAGGATTTTGCGCAGAGAGATACAATGTGCAGATTTCTATACATGATAACAGGTCTGTTTATACAGCACAGGCTAGTATATGAATATGCTCTACTGCGTGTTACATTTACAAAATGTCATATGATGGCCCTGGCTGTAGCAAGCTGAGCCGCAATAATAAGGCGCTAAAGCATTTAAGGAATGACACATACTGATGCAAGAATTTGAGGATTTAACTTGACGACTGCTCTGCATTATAAAATGATATTGCATCATCAAAGCCTAAGGCTATTGAAATAAAAAATAAAAATTGAATTCGAGGAAATCAGTCCCGAAGGAAAATGTTGATTACTGCAATCACTTATAAAGCTTTTTAGCCTTCAGGCTGGTATTGTCAGCGTTGTATGCATAAAAGACTGTAGTCTGCAAGCAAACACTCTAATTAGACACGTTACCACAATTCCCAAAGCCTTGAACACAGCCTAGATCTACCAGTGTCTGGCTGTTTCCGGAGCAGCTTAAGTACAGAGCATATTGTAGTCTTATTTTTCAGACACCGTTGTGCACAATAGCTGACAAGGGTGTGTACCTCCAAACTAAAAAGACTATGTGAAGACTGATGAACTTTTGAACAAAAGGAAGCACATTTTCTGTTAGCTTTCTGAGAGACTTGATAGATCAACTGTTCAACGAGATGAAATAGAATTCAAAGAAAAATGCTTGATATTTCTTGAGGCCGTATATCGTTCCCCCATAAGATTTATTTTAGGATCTTTGGCGGTTTTGGAAGGTGTACCATTACAGGTATGCCTGTACTATTGAAAGCCCTTGAGATGTATATATGATGTAGACATTCTTTTACAGTATGGGGTGTGGAATACATGTCACTTGGATCTTCTTCTCATTTTATTACATTATTTCACTTTTTCCCTGTAATCCTTCCTTTTATTATTCCCATGTGGGGACAGTGTTTATCCATCAATCCTGTTCTTCCTTTAGTCCTGAATATGCTTTAATCTTTTTCACTTCCTCTCTCTCTCTCACACACTTTTTTCTATTTTTTCTTCTCTCTCTCTCTCTCTCCTCTCTCTCTCTCTATCTTTATCTCTCTCCTTGTATCTCTCTCTCTGTCTTATTCTTCACTATAATCCCTCTCTACTCTCTCTCTTTCTTTTCTCCTCTTTCTATCTTTCTTTCCCTCACTTTCAATCTTTCTTTTCATTAGAGTGCTGCATTCTATTGAACAATAATCAAATTATATTATTGTTCTTATACCTAATACATGTATATCTTTGGTTGCAAAATCAATATCAATAATCAATAAACAACAAAATTAAAATTGATTACACACTTAAAACAAAACAAAAAATATGTGTGTATGGTAATTGATAACCATCCAGTTTTTCTTGGCACCCTTTAACAGGTTGTATGATTTTTTGTTTGTTTTACCTTTCATAGGATCGAACACTAGAGGGAGCTTTTTGGTTTGCTGTGCTGCTGAACTTCAAGCACATCTACGTCTACGTGGCTCCGGCATACTTTGTCTATCTTCTGAGGACATATTGCTTTACTGCGTCAAACAAAAGTAAATTGCTCTTTCTCTCCCCCCCCCCCCCCCTCTCTCTCTCTCTACCTTAAGTCAATTCGAGATTGAATTTTCATAATTTGTGCGTTATGACAGTTTGATCCATGAGATTTTGCTTGTCCAGAAAGAAAAACAAATTGGGTGGTAAAAACACACATAAACACTCTTTTTTGTTGTTGGAAGAGTTGTTGTTCTATATATAGTACAATCATGAATTCTTGATCAGAACAAGGCATGAATTTGTATCTACTCCTTATATAGTGCTCTTTTAGTATCCTCTAGTGAGAGTCAGGAGGACATTATAAGAATGTGCTGATGCCCTTCTGGCCTAATATTCATATTCAATGTAGATGTAGGAACAGAACTGCAAAATAGTACAGGATGCCACATCCGTTTGCAGTTCATTGAAGTATCGTACCCACAAAATTCCATGGAGAACATTCAGTAGAGCAAGAAAGAACCTTGATCTGTTAAGTCAACTATCACTTTGAAGTTGAATGTTCACACATCTTTCATCAACTTTTTTTACCTGCAGATGGAGGTGTAAAATGGACGAGTTTTTCTCCCGTGAGATTTCTCTGTTTAGGGGTCCTGGTGCTATCCGTTTGTGCCCTATCTTTCGGTCCATTTATTGCTATGGTAAGTGTAATTTGCTATTCATGTAGTGTCTCCTTCCAGGTTTTGCAAGGGTCTACCGCAGGGTTTTGAGTTGGTAACCCGGAAGGTCATTGTTGTCTGAAGCCAATGGCCTTTTTCTCTCCTAACCGCATGACCGTACTAAAATGTTCAATCTAGCCATCCTTATCTCCCGTGAGATAAGGTATATTCATCAGGCAATCATGTTTTTGTAATTTGAGACATCCCCATTTCATCAAGCTTTTAGAAGATCATCTTAGGCCTAAAATATAAAAAGATGTTGTATTGCCCTTTAGATGCCAAAACATGGGTTGGTCGGTCAGATTTTTTTGATTTTTTTTTTTAATTCCTCTTTGGGCTGATATTTCCCAGTTTTTAATGCTTTAATACATATTTGTTTATTCATTAAACATTTTTTTCTCTAAAAAGAACAGTTTTAAAAAAATTTAAAAAAAATAAAAAGCCGACGGTAGATTTCAAGATTTTTGGTTGGTCGGCCAAGGGCAATACAACCTCTTTTTTTTTGTACGCCTTATTCCAGATGAAGCAATTTCGTGTACATGTATTTCCTCCAGTTCTTAACTTAAGATGTTACAGGATAAATCTTCCATAGGTGAAAAGTAATTGTTATATAATTTTATCATATTCGTCATGTGCTTGATGCATAGAGTAAAGCATCCTTCTCCCCTATTTTTATATGATTTTATCCCAATATTTCTCACATCTTCTTCTTTCTTAGGATCAGCTCCCTCAAGTCCTTTCCCGGTTGTTCCCATTCAAGCGAGGGCTCTGCCATGCCTACTGGGCCCCCAACTTCTGGGCCCTCTACAACGTGGCCGACAAGGCCCTGACCGTTGTAGGTGTCAAGACGGGAGTGGTCTCTGCCGATGTCCTCAAGCAGAAGGCATCCATGACAGCGGGTCTGGTGCAGGAGTTTGAACACACGGTTCTACCCTCAGTCCCACCCATAGCCACTTTTGTGCTGACAGGGCTTACAATGTTGGTAAGCAAAATGATGAGCCCCATCATGGAGTTAGCTTTTATCATTATGTTGCATGTAGATAGTTTCATCACTTTCCTGTCCGATGATCTCTTAAAATGTACCCAGACAAAGGATTTTTTAATTTTTTTTTTCTTCAATATTAGAGATACATGTAGTATCAACATATTTTAAAGTAGAATACCCCAAAGAGGTAAATGCTGTTATAAGTATGATACTGTGGATCTGAACTATTTAAAAAAAAATTAAATGAGTTCTATCTTTTTTTTCCATATACAACTGCTCTGTCTTTGCTGCCTTATTGGCCTTAGCCAAGATATTATATTTTACCGAAGTATATATCTTATATCATGTTAGCGTAACACATGTATCCCCACCCTCTCTCTCTCTCTCTCTCTCTCTCTCTCTCTATTTCTCCCTCCCTCCCTTCCTCTTCTACTGAACAGCCATCTTTGCTCCATCTATGGCGGTACCCAGGTGGTCCAAAAGGCTTCATCCGTTCTATCACATTATGTGCCTTCAGTTCCTTCATCTTCGGCTGGCATGTCCATGAAAAAGCAGTCCTGCTAATGATTGTGCCCCTCAGGTAACAAATGGCTATGATTCTTTGGTTTTAATGTCCTAGAGAAAGCTGTCCTTCTAATGATTGTGCCCCTCAGGCATTCAAAAGATACATTACATTATGTGCCTTCAGTTCATTCATCTTGACTGGCTGTCCATGAAAAAGCAGTCCTGCTAATGATTGTGCCCCTCAGGTAACAAATAGCTTGGATTATTTGAGTTTTCATGTCCTGGAGAAAGCTGTCCTAGTAATGATTGTGCCCCTCAGGCATTCAAAAGATACATTACATTATGTGCCTTCAGTTCATTCATCTTTGGCTGGCATGTCCATGAAAAAGCTGTCCTGCTAATGATTGTGTCCCTCAGGTAACAAATAAGATGCATCATGCATTATGTGCCTCTTAATCTTAGATTAGCATGTCCCTGAGAAAGTTGGCTACTAAAGATTGTGCCCCGCAGATAAGAAATGAAATACACTATGTGTCTTGGGTCTTTCATTTCATTTTATTCTTTGTATCGTATGCCCATGAAAAAGCAGTCTCACTCATGATTGTGCCCCTTAGGTAAGAAATAAGACACATTTTGAGTCTGTACTTGTTATCTTTTGTTGGCATGTCCGTGAATGTTCCCCTTGTCTTTATAGAAGTAAGATACACGATGATTTTTTAGTGGGGTTTTTTGTTGTTGCATATCTTTTTTTCTTTTTTTAATCCTTGGTTGGCATATCTGGAAAAAAAGGATGTCCTTCTTCTGATTAAGTCCTTCTTCTGATTATGTCCTTCAGGTTGAAAAAATATAAGCCATATTTTGAAAAGTGATCTCTGCCAATTTCTGCAATGAATATCTCCCCAATTTCTTGTGTGTGTGCGCAAAATAGCATCATGGAGATGACTTTAAAAAACGTGTGTGGACTTGGAATGAGATGACCAAGTACACAAATTACTTGAATTATTCACCTTTGTGTAGTACATTGTATAAATAATCGTTCTTATTCATTACCGGTATTTATGATGACAGTATCATTTCCTTCTGTCAAATTTGTTTTCAGTTTACTAGCTGTACAAAGCTTCAAAGATGCTCAGGTCTTCCTACTTTTATCTACTGTGGGTCATTTCTCACTCTTCCCTCTTCTTTTTACACCAGCTGGTAAGAACACATTCAGTCTTTTTTTCTTCCAATACAGTGAAACATGTATATAAAGACCGCTCAAGGGAGACAAGAAAAGTGGTCTTTATGTACAGGTTCACTTAATACACTTTTCAATGAGAAATAATTTTTCAAGGGAAACAAAATATATGGTCTTTATATACAGGTGGTCGCTAAAGCAGGTTTGACTGTATACTCCTCAAATGAGAAGAAAACAAAATAATTTGTAGATTTCAATTTTTTTGTATCCCTTGCTTGTCAAAGGAAACAGCAGGTGTAAGTTTCTATAGAGAGTTAAATACGCACTTAAAAGTTGTGACCTTTCGTTAGTCTACAATAGTTTGTACATTTACCAATTTTAAGCAGAGATGACTTTCTCGCCTCCCTACATTGTATATTTATAATTTTTTTAATTACAAACCTCTGCTAGGGACACAAATTTATATACCCAAAACTGCCCTTGATCAAAATGTAAACCCCCATATTTCTCTCCAATTCTTTCCAGAAACACCCATTAAAGTCTGCCTGATGATTGCATATACCTGCTTCAGCTTTACGAGCATGGACTCTTGTTACAGGTGAGTCAGTATATATGAAACAATTACCAAGAACTACAAATAGTAAAATGGCGTTTAAGAATTATTAAATTTAATTGTAATAGAATTAAATCAGTTTCTTTTTGCAACCTGCTTTTTTTTTCTCCCCCATCTTTTTTCCTTATAATTGAATGCTTTCATTTAAAGCATAGGTTCTCAACCTTTTTCTTGAGAGTCCCTGTAAGCTTAAAGGTCCAAAACATGGAATGCCATTCAGGACAAAACTTCTTACGATCACTCGAATATTGCTGGAACATTCGCCCTGTACTATAATAATTCAGAAATGTCTATATTCTCTTTAAACCAATATTTAAAATAATCAGTTTTACATACAATCTTTTCCGTCATCAATAACTAAGGAAATGAAATTTTATGAAATTTTCTGTAAAGAGCGAATTGGAGAGGACCTCACAAGATACGTCACAGAGTTGCAAAGTTGTAGTTGATTGACCGCACCTTCAAAAAATCATAATTTTCTTATTTTTCATTGGATTATGTTCAAACTTTCAATGACGCGTTCCTCTCATGTTTCTGCTTCGATTTAAACCACTGTAATGCGAGGGTGGAATTCCCCTTTAAAAATAATTGTTGATAATAAATGATTTTTCTTGAAATATGTATCATAACCACATCCTCCTTTTGTCTCCCCTATATCTTATCTGCAGATCCCTCAACTACACATTCTCCCTTCCACACCTTCCATTGCTGAATCCCATAGACACCATGTACATTGTGGGGCTGGTCTCCCTGTACGTTTACTGCGACATTATACACCCTCTATTGGGGCTGTCACAAACGCTGGCATTCCTCCCTCTGTTACTGATGTCCGTTTATTGCTCCGTAGGTGTAATATACTCGTGGCTGCGACTCTACTGGACTACACTCAAGAGAGGGGGTACGAAAGTAGAACACAGCAAGCAAGAATAAATTTAAGTCAATTCAATAAAACACTATTTTATTAAAATTTATGGGTTGAAGGTACTTATATTTGTAGCGTACCGGTACTCATTTTCATTTTGTTTTCTTGAGTTTGAACTCTCAACTTTTGATAGATAAGTAGAGGCAATTTCTGCACAAAACTAGAATACTTCTCTTGTTTCTCTATCAATTGTAGATGTTTATTGTCTTCCAAAGACACAACTCATTGATGCCCTGCAAGTTTGTTTGACAAGAATCATTGTTAATAGCTTCAATTCTGTTTTGTATTCATTCTGATAATCGAAGAGTTTTTGCCAAATGATTTACTTTTTATTTTACAGAATACCCACCAAACATTATTGAAGAATGTTACGATATATAATACTAAACAATTATATGGAATAATTCTGCAATATATTGGAGGAGAATTTTGATTTCTGTTGCAAAGGGGAGGGAGGGGGGCATATGTCAAATGTGCCTTATGTTGGATGCGTCATTGTAGTACAGTGGAACCTCGTTATAACGTTACCTTGTTACAACAGGAATCTTGTTATATCAGGGTAAAAAAAACTAACTATCAAGAGCTTGGACGAGCAAACTCAGCTTGTTATAACAGATGCCTCGTTATATCAGACCTCTTTATAATGAGGTTCCATTGTAGTATAATTATACAATCTGAATAAAGAATTACAATGAAAATTTACTGTTGTTTTGTAAATTCCAATTATGCTCTTAATCATGTCATGTTACATTCTCCTGACCAGTACTGGTCTGAATTTTCACAAAGCAATAAATAAATACTACACATGTAGTTTCAAAACAAAAATGTCAACATTGAATTTATTTCAGTTTGTTACATCCATTGTCTTGCAGTCATTTACACATGTACTACCCTTGCTTGAACGTAAGAAATGAGAAACATTTTGCTACGATTCTTTTGCTGTATGATATGTTGTGTATCTTTCGCACCAAGTTTAAAGGCCTTTGTACACCATAAAATTCCATGAAAAAAGAGATTGTGACAGAAATAGATTTATTTCTAAAACGTACAAGCATTCCAGTCGGTAGGCACCTTTGGTTTAAAAATCACAACATACTTTTTGTGATGAGCCCTTTTCTACCACTGGAAGGCTAGCAATATTCCCGAATTTAAAGTCACTATTCAAATGAACGGTTGGGGACCTCAATTAAGAATAAATATATTTTCTTATATTAATTATTCTACTACGTCCTTCAAACTTGGGGTCGTGAAATTTGCATTGGCCAAATGAATCCCTGAATATAACATCTATATGTTGGTGAAGACGAACAGGTGCATATATATATTACAATTACTGTGAAATGGAGACAAATGGACACTTCATTACAAAATAATGTTTTGATTGTACTGTTTCTATGGATTAAGCACATGCTTTGATGAATGAATATTGCACCAATATTTTATTATTAAGTTATGTAACACTGAATATTTACAAAAGAGCACAATAAATAACAATAAGGTGATAGTTTACAGTTTTAAAATTTAACTATAAATACGTCTGAACTGGTACTGGAAGAGACATTAAAATGCATATGTACAAAGTTTGTACTGGAATAAAAAGTATAAGAAACCCTTAATCACACTTTCATAGTGTGAAGCACATTGTAGATTAAAAAAATTACGGAGTCGTGCACTCGGGCTCTGCTTTATCTCAAGGGTAAGAGAGAGAGAGAGAGAGGAAGAGGAATAAAAATGACAGGAGATTGGAGAAGAGTAAGAAAATATACAGAGAAGAGTTTGTAAGCAAGAGAGAGAGAGTTGCAAAGATCAAGTGAGAGGGAAACAAACCAGCAGGCAAACTACTTTTTTGGCACTTGTAATAAATAGATAAAGTGTAGATTAATCATCTGAAAAAATGTCAGCCTCCAAAATCTTTCGAGTACCGATATTTCATATAGTTCAAGAGCATGGTACAGTAGTGAGGCACGTGAAAATACAATTGCAATTGCAAAACGTAACTGCACCATATTTTAAATACTGGTGTATCTTAAAACCTGATGAATAAATTATAAAAATCCGGAAGTTCATGGACTGTTATTAAGAAGTAGAAATAATGAGTTCCTGATTTGCAACTTTTAAAGAAAGCTTACCAGTAAATTATTTTGTTTAATTGATTTCTATTTTGAGTTGATAATCCTTTTGGCATTGCGTTCCTCCTGTCTGCAGCGTTTGAGCTTGTCGTCCTGACGCCTTATTAGGCCGGCCATTTCTGTGAAGAGAGCATAAACATCATGCATAGATATCAAACTTTGTACAGTCTACTGGTAGTCAACTCTTTAAGCGGGACTGCACAACTTGTAGCTACTTGCGCCCTCTATATAGCAAAAAATGCATAAGCGGTACCTGTTGGTCCCCCATGGTCCCCTTTTTCTTATGTTAATTGAGAGCTGATTTAATTGAGAAAACCAGCTGTTAGTGACCATGCAGGGAGGTCTAATCCCTCCTGGCCAAACTAGTGCAGAAAGGCTTTAAGATCTAGCAAAGATGGAAGATATGTTGAATACAAACCTGAACTAAAAACCAGACTTGTGTTTTATGTGTCTTGAATATTCATTTTCAGAATGTTTACATTTTTATAACAAGTGCACACCTAAACAAAAACATGTCTATGAAGTAGATTGTGTAAGAGGTGCAGCGCCACCTCTTGGCTAGAAGCAGACAATGTGTGAGGACACGAATGAGCAGAAAGGCTGAATGTAAGCAGCGCGAGGCAAACCAGAATATAACTTCTTCAGTGTTAACAAACCCAATGTTTCCAAGAGTAGTTCTTAATTAAGAGTCATAGTAAGATACTACAACAAATTGCAGAGTGTTTTAGCAGCTGTTTACTTATACCTACATGTTCCCTATGCACAGTTACAGCAGCATTTGTAAGGCTTGCACAATTCCTTTTAAACAAAACAGTAACTCTTTCAAAGTCACTTGGACGCAGTAGAATAGGGAAACATGCCTTGAATGAGTCAAGTTATCAATCACTCAGTAAAACAGAGCTAAAGACTTACCTTTATTTCCTTTCTGTAGTTGATTACCCATCTGCGAGAGAGCAGCTAGTCTTTCCTTCAGACTCTTCAAGCTGTCAGACCGATCGGGTTGGTCGTTGCTTGTGACATCTGGAGGATTATGCGACAATATACAAAGTAGAAACAGTCAATAATAATTTGCGACATGTATGTGTGATTAGTTCGCTCTGTGTCGTGTACAATGTACGTAGCTGCACATTATTAACTGAACATAAAATCAATATTCAAGTCAATGAAAGTAAATAATTTTCCTACAGGAAGAAGTACAGTATTTCTAGTTTCTAAATCAATTTGGCATTTCTTCTTACAACTTCAAGATTTGTATCTGTATTTTTTCCCAATTAAGTCTACTTTATTTAGTAACAAACCCAAACTTGAAATATAGCAATTCAGAATTAGTTCCAATAAATCAGTTCTTTTGAAAAGTGTAAAAACGTATACGTTTGTCCACTGAAGTTCTTGGGGTGATTTGAATGCATCTTTTAACAAAGCTCTATAGAACTTTTTCAAAACTCTCTAGCGCTGAATAACTACATGTAACATCTCCCAGTTATTTCTTCATCTTCATTGCTTTTGAATATGATTTTTAAAGTTGATCAATGTCACAAAACTTACCAGTGCTGTAAGAAGTGACTGTAGTGATGGAGCTATTGTCATCATCATCATCATCTGTAATGATCAATTCACTGTGCATCTCCACATCTCCATATCCACTCTCGATTCTGTTCCTCTGGTTGAGTGCCTCAAGGTCTTTACTACCGAGTCTAGCTTCCCTCGTGTCCACGTACCCAGGCTCTGGGACTTCAATCCTGAGGGGAACTGAGATGTCACTGGTGATGGTAGAACCCGTCGCATGGGAGTGCTTAACTTTACGTGTGAACGCAGTATCTCTTGAACCTTGATGCTCTGAAGCACCATGGACACCAGGACGGATAGTACCCGTTGCTTCAAGTTTTTTGTTGGTGGTATAAACACTGTCTCTGACATTAGCAGTGTTTGAACTATGCTTTGCAGGTCTGTTCACACTATACGATTTCGTCACCGTGCTACTCACGGAACGTTCAGTGGTGTCTTTCGCACTGTGCGTAATGATGGCGGCCCCTGTCGTGCCACGTCTCGGACCCCTGTTCACAGCGGGTCCAAGCGATGTTTCTCTAACCGTGTGTTTGGCGTGACGTCCCTGCAGCTTCAGCAGGGCCGTATCGCTCTGCACTTTACCGTGAAGACCGAGGAGATTGGTGACTGGGGAAGAGGGCCCCGGCGGCTCCTGGTCTCTCCTGAGATTGAGATGCTGGTAGGCAGGAGGAGGAGGTGTGTTCTCGCTGTCGAGTTTGTACGGGGATGATGTCAGGAGTGGAGGGTCTAACATATCTGCACAAAGGAACACAGATTGGCATTGGTGTTGGTAAAATTCTTACTCTAGCATGTTACAAACGAAAAGAAATACAAAGAACCCATGTGTGGAGAGGCTTCTTTGACATAAGTATGAAGCTACATCTTTGTCCAATGAAAATGCTGCAAATAAGAATCTTCAAATTACCTTACATCTAACAACAGACGGTGATTAGTGAATTTGGACAGGCACAAATTAAATATATTTGAAGCTCCTATCTGGCATGAAAAAATGTTTTCAAAAAATCTTCAATACTGCCAGTTTTCCTCACTCCAACTCTAATTTCAGCCTGCTTTCACAGACTCCTAATATGGAAATTGCCATTGAAGCACCAACATAAGGTAAAGATACCTGAACTCACCTTCTGTGTTTGAAGCAGGAACTGAGTGGGAATCTCTCGCTGGTTCCTCAAGCTGATAAATACCATGACCATTCACTGAGTTGAAGGATGATTTTTCTTTCAGACCAATTCTAAATTGAAGGAAAAGAAGCAAATAGGAACATACGTGTATTCAGTAGGCACTTGACATCTTAATCACTGTCATGATACACAAGACTCCAGCGCAACCTTTCCAGCATTTTTTACAACACTCATGGATAATTCAGGGCACCGAATAACAAAAATTAGCATCATGCACAGTAAACTGGGAACAAAAAAAAAAAAATCATTGGTAGGAGAAATCATATCTCTAAAGAAAGTGGAATGTTGTCCCCGTTTTTTTTTACGCAGCTATAGGCAAAAGATTCCACTTTAAAATGGTTTACCATAGGATTAGCATAAAACCTACCATTCATGGACAGGAATTTCTCTTTTGTATTCATATTTGCTACCTTTGTCTATGAAGTACTATTACTAACGCTATGCTTTTCTTGGTACTAAAAATGTTGTAAAATGTCACCCTTAACTCTTTAATTCTGTTTGTTTTACCTGACTGCTAAGAAAGCATGTGTATGCTTCTAAGCAAGCAACCAGGGGATCGACAGCTTTAAGTCCTCTCTAAGGGACTTGGTTATGAGGATTGATACCTTACCGAATGGCACAAGCACATTGACTTGGTTGCGAACCCGGAACCTCCCGGTTACTAGACCACTGAGCCATCGCGCCTCCTAACAATTACATACATAATCTATGATGACATTGAAGGTGTAGCATAGAAGAGTGACAGCTCTCTCTGTTGGTTCTCAACTGTCAACCTACCTGTCTATTCCGGTATGAATGCTAGCTTCCTTGTGGCCGGATTGGGTATCCTTCAAGGCAGCCATGTTGGCAGAGAACACACTCTTGACCTCCTCCAGAAGATCCTTCAGCTCCGAGGAGACGTTGTGGGCTTCTTCCACTGCTCCCGATGTCTCCTGCAGAATGAATTATAGATTGAATGGGAGATGTAAAGAATCAATCAATTTAAAGTCTTAACACATGATTTAGACTACATGATGCAAAATTATTCTTAAGTGTGACAGGAGGCAAGATGGGAAAAAAAGACCTGGTGAAGTATTCACATTGTTCAAAGAAGGTACACTTAGGCCTACATTCTACAAGAATTCAAACTAAACAACAGGTTTAAGCCTAGTCTAAGGTTGAGTTTAACAAAAGAAATTAGAGTGAGGTCTAAAGGTTCCCTTAAGTTTGCTTAATAACATGACTTTAGTCCCTGCATCAGGTCAAGTTAATTAGTACATGTAGCATAAGAGCCTGAAGGTTTGCTCTAGTATGAGACAATGTACCATCTCACAAATGTCCCCAAAGTAAATGGAAACACTTCACAACAGGACATTTAACGCTTGTATATCTTCTTTTTTTTTAAAGTCATTTTTCATTTCATTCATTAACATTCTGTAAGGAGGTGTGAAAACAAGCATGAGTCAGAACATGAGTCAAACAGTAAGCAACAGGCAAAAGTCTTTCAATATCCAGCTAAATAATGAGCACCAGGTGATTCAGTGATGAGAGGGAACTCTGCTAAATAGAGGATGAGAATCTCGTAGTTCCATGATTCATTACAAGTGTTAAGGTGTCTTGGTACTCACATTTCTATCTCTTTGTGGATCTCCCTGTATCCCAGAGGTATTCATGACAACCACAGGGATAGGACTGATGTAGTTTCTCCCCACCAGTCCCTCCATGGCCTGAACACTGGCCGACTGCAAGAAATGACTGGCTACCACTCCGGTCGAGGCCTTGCCCAAGGATTGCTGGATCTTGGTGAGGGTGGTTGCTGACTCCGACGTCTGGACCTTCTCCACCGTGGTCATCCTCTGCTGGGTGGACATGGAGGATTGGTTGGGCGTGGTCCTGGAGGATGAGGCTCTGCTGGTGGCAAGGGTTCTTTGGAGTGCCTATGATCATGATCAAGAGTATAGAAAATAGTCTGGGTTACATTCCGTGAAAGAAATCATCTGCGCAGAGCCTCAAGAGAGCCAACCCACACCATTTAACATGAATTTCTTGTCTTCCAGGAGGTGCAATGGCTCAGTGGTAGAGCAGTGGTCTTGTAATCCGGAGGTCCCGGGTTCGAAACCGAGTCAATGCGCTAGTGCCCTTTGGAAAGGCATTAATATACAAATACTACAAAGCAGTGAGGACATTAGTGAGAATTACTCACACAAGGTACCTTTGGAACAGTCTAACACGCCCGAGGCGTTAGCCAAGGGTGTTTGGACTGTTTTGAAGGTACCGAGTGTGGGTAATTTTACAAAGGCCCGAATAAAATGCTGTGTATTAATTGTTTTATAAGATTATGTTTTGTTAAGTTATTTAAAATGATGTTTTACAACATGATTTTACTAATGACCGGTCATTACTATTGGGTAATGACCGGTCATTACCTAAATTACGCGTTAGGCAAAATAAATGCCTGGTCACGTGTAAGCTTTCAACCAATCAATTGATTAGGATCTACGTTATCATCTTATAATCCTCATTACCAGGTCCCTCAGAGAGAACTTAAAGCTGGTAGTCCCCTGGTTGTTTAGTAACAAGCATACACATGCTTTCTTAGCATCATCGACTAAGTATGGTCTAGTAGACATACCTTGAGTTCTAGTTGATGTCTGAGAGTCATCTTAGCGATGGCTTGTTCTTGCTCCTCAATTAGTCGCTGAGCATCGGTGTGTTTCAAAGCAGCCTGAAACAATTCAAATCATACAAAAACATGTATACCTAATTAGTCACATAAAATGTGGTACTTTACTGTTTAATCAAGAAGCTCCGCTGAATTAAACTTTGAGGTGTTGGTAATGATGGCAGTTTTCAAGGTAAGGAAGTTCCAAGTATTCCATTTTTTTCTCTGTTATGATTCTTTCATTTTCCAGCATGAAGCTACCATAACTCTTAAAGGGATCCGGTAACTTTGTCTCAGATTCTGAAACAAAGTCCTGGATTTAGCTCATGCTGCAATGATAATTATAAACCAGTCAGTCAGGAACCCCATGACTATTACAAGCTGATCGCCTATCTGATTATCAAGATATTTATGATTGGAATTACAAATTTAGAAAACCGTTTGCCAAACGGTGTCCATAACACTACAGTCTATTGGGGAAAACTAGTATGGTAAAATCGGTCACTCAAAGATTTTTACTATTTTGAGGCTATTCTTGATCATTTTGAAGCGCGATTTTTTTAGGGCTTCAATATTACAACATATCACAGACACTGATAACACGTAGGACCGTGCATCTCAGATTTAACATTGTTAAACGATCCCTTTAACCAGTTTCTAGCATATAGTATAAAACTGGAATTCACCAGATGTCTTTTGGTTGATGGTTGATTATTGTTTTACCTTAATGCCAAGAAAGTATATATATTCTTGTAAGTAAGCAACCAGGGGACCGACAGCTTTAAGTCCTCTTCGAAGGACTTACTTTAATGAGGATTAATGTCTTACTAAAGGGCATGAGCGCTACGACTTGGTTTTGAACCCGAGACCTTTAGGTTACAGGACCACTGTTCTACCACTGAGTCACCGTGCCTCCACAAGAGGTAATATCACAGTAATAGCTCAGAGGTACAGGTATGACATACCTTCCAACACAAAAGAGAATCCTTGATCACTCATAAAACTATTATTTTCAGATTTGAGAAGCGTTTTGAATCAACGCAAAACAATACCAAACAATTCATGTCTATATTTACTAATAAAGCATGTCCTACCTTTTCTAGGGCAGTTTCTAATTTGATTACAATATCTTTCTGCGAAGTCCTTTTGTCAGACAGACTCTTGAGCTTGCGTTGGAATCGCTCCATCTGCTCCTTTAACTTGAAAACCTGCTCCTCCAGGAGGGCCTTCGCCGTCTCAAGCACAGACTTCTCCTGCATCAGGGATTATCAAGAGAGTCATATGAAAAAGAAGACAGAATTATTCAACATTCTGAGAGCTGTGACAGAAAATATCTCTGCCTCTGACAGAGAATTCTCCTACATCAGGAATTATTAAAAGAGTCATATGAAAAATAAGACAGAACTATTAAACATTCGGATAGCTGTGACAGAAAAAGAATTCAACTGTTGCGGACACACAAAATAAAAATTGCAACAATTTCCTCTCCAAAGGAGGAATAATTTTCAGTATAAAACTTTTCTGTAGGATTCCACATATCAGTTTTCATTGGCTCTTGATCATTGATTGATCTGTGTTCTGATTATCTCAAAATCTCATGTTATCTCCTTATTAGAGGCGATGCATCGTGGTCTGTAGTTCTCTGCTTATTGCAGTAACAGGATTTTGTGTTGGGTCTTGTGGGACCTTTTGGACCCAGAAAATCAATGAAGTCATCATTTTATCCTTGGGTACCTGAATAAAGATTGTCTAAAACCTATGAAATGACCTGAAGGATATTTCCTGAGGTTTGTTTACAATCATACAACTCTGTGACCTTTAATGTCTGACCTCTTGAACCTAAACAGTTGTCCTGGTTATTGCAGTTACAAGATTTTGTCTTGGGTCCCGTGGGACCTTTTGGACCCCAAAAATCAATGAAGTCATCATTTTATCCTTGTTTACCTGTATTGTCTAAAACCTATGAAATGTTCTAAAGGATATTTCCTGAGATTTTTTACCATCATCCAACCCTGTGACCTTTGACCTCTGACCTCTTAAACCTAACCTCTAGTCCAATCATACCTTGATAGCTGCACCAAGGCTCTCCTCTAGCCCGTGTATCCTGATCTGTAAGAAGTCTACCTGGTGTCTTTTGGTCAGTAACTCTTGCTGCATACTTTCTGCTATATCCACAGCTAGAAAACAAGAGGAAGGCAAAGAATTACAACAGTCACTTAAAGCACAACTTTAGTAAAGGGGGCTACTAATATGTTATGTTATTAAACAAGATGAGCCATTTTGAACTAATGTACATAATAATTACTTTAATATATGAAGTATTTATGAAATTCATACAAAGAAATACATGCATTAGCAGCAATTTGAATAAATTATGTTCATGTCGGAGTAAGTTGGTGGGTATTTTACTAATGATTGAATAACTAATCAATACACCTACAGAGATGCCAACCCTGTAGGATGGCTGTCAGTAACATTTACCACATTTGTCCGTAACAAATGGGGGTCTTTCCGTAACGCAAGACACCGCAGCATAATTTTCGCGGAAAACGTACACAAACACCCAATCACTCTTACTGCATTTCGAACCTACCATTTTTAAGTCCAAAATAAAGATGTGCATAAAAATGTTTTTAAAAATCTGTTTGCAGTCAAAGGATCTCCTCCTCTGGTACTCGCTCTTTTGAATGAATCCATGATAATATTCAGGAAGAAAACACCTCGTTCAAGCGTCGAACGGAAAATTCGAATCCACAGTCAAATGGCAGAACTCGTATCCTACACACGCACACGTACACTCACCAGTACCACAGACACACCATCCCAGGCCGCTAGGCCCGGCGTTCATGAACAACAACACATCGTACATCGCACTTGCAATGCGCCTGCTAAATCACCGAAGTCTTCGCTACTATACTTTGAATTGGTATTGCAGGCGCCGCACGCACGATCATCCACCCCCATGCTCACCCTGAAATGCACGACCGCACATAGTATACTAGTATCAAAACAGTAATGACGGCGGCCGTGTTGTTTCGGAATTAAACAAGATGGCGGCGGACGGACCATGTGCGCGAAAGTGCCTATCCTTGGTGTCATCTTTGAAAATGATCTTAGGATGGATGATTATATAAAAAATATTTGTCGCTCAGCTTCATATGCCTTGTACAAGATAGGTCGTATTAGAAATTTTCTTGATAAAAAATCTACCGAAACGCTTATACATGCATTTATTACATGCCGTCTTGATCAATGTAACAGCCTTCTTTATGGCCTTCCGGAGTCGCACATTGCAAAACTCCAGAGAATCCAAAACTCTGCTGCCAGGCTTGTAACACGCACGCGTTCTTGTGAACACATCACCCCAGTACTTCGCGATTTGCATTGGTTGCCGGTGACGTACCGCATTATGTACAAAATCTTAGTTTTAACTTATAAATGCATTCATGAATTGGCACCAATTTATCTGCAAGAATTAATCGAGGAATACAAACCCTCACGCAATTTACGGTCATCTTCACAATTAAACCTCGTATCTACTTCTGTGTCAACTCTCTCTTATGCAATCGTTCCTTTCGCAAAGCTTCTGCTGAACTTTGGAACAGATTACCTTTAAATGTAAAAAACTGTCAAACCGTTAATCTATTCAAAACTAGTCTCAAGACACATTTATTCAAAATTGCGTTTGATGATTGATTAACTCTGTTCACTTTGATGAGTATTCCATATGTATTGTAATTTGTAGGTTTATTTGCATTTTTAGTTTTGTATAATGTGTAATTGTATATCAGTCTATTTTGTGTGTATAGCGCTTAGAGACTTCGGTGGTAAGCGCTTTATAAATAACGTTTTTATTTTTTTATTATTATTATTATCCAGGGTAGTCAAATTCAGTGAACTTATGAGTGAATGCGTGCGACATTGCAGCGCTGTGTACGGAGGCTATGTATAAATAGCGGCATTCGCCATAATGTACTTTTATTTATCGTTTCCCCGTAACCTTTTGATTGTTTACCGTTACGCCGTAACAAGAGCATTAAAACCGTAACAAATACGGCGAAACGGTAACGGTTGGCATCTCTGCACCTATTCACTGCAAAACTGAGCAGTATTTACTCTATGTCGAATCTGTGACACAACCCCTAAGTCCGCCATGAAGCAATACCCCTTGCATCAGCAGACTTGGTGGCCCTAAGAGGCTGCAGGGTCAACCGGAGATCATCTTCCAGGCCCTGGATACAGAGTTGTGGATTGCTCAAATACTTACTTTAAAGACCTCTGGAGATCTGTGGATTGATCAAATAGTTACTCTAAAGACCTTTGAAGATCTACAAAGAATCTTACCCCTCGCATCAGTTGACTTGGTGGCCCTGAGAGCCTCTAGGGTCAACCGGAGATCATGCTCCAGACCTTGGATCCGAAGCTGCAGTCTGCTCCTGGTCTTCTCTTGGGATGCCTCAAGATCCATGTAACGGGTCTCCAGGACGTCCTTCTCACTGGTCAAATGGGTGACCTGGAGAGTCAATCAAGATAGTATCAGTACTATTGAAACTACTCTGCAGGTGTATCAAGTAACAAGATTTCGATTGTACTTTTCGAGCAGGGCACATTAGTTAAAGGCCATGTTTATTGATGAAAATGCCATGATGATACAGAAATATCTGTGGGGCATAATTATCCTTCATACAAATGAATCTTCTAAAAAAACTATTTACGGTACCTGAAATCCATGTGGAGAGACTGGACAGGAAATGGATGAAAATGAAGCAAGAATGATCATACAAGTATGACTGCTGATATATTGGCACTTTGTAGCATTTGTCACAATCAGAGTTCTTTCTACAAAAATACATTTACATACTAACAATATAAATGGAATATTATGTAACATTGTAGCGTATGGACTAACCTTCTGTTGAAAAGCCTTGAATCCCTCCAACAGTCCTGCCTTTCCCTCAATCACCTTCTCCACCTCGCCGTGTTTCTCTTTGACAGCCTCTGACAATGTCTTCACTTCCAGATCAAGAGACTGAATTCTCTTCTCTCTGACCTTCAATTTCCTGTTCAGGTCATCCTTCATACCTTTGACCTCTTCGCACTGCTTAGTCTTCTCATCCAGGAGTTTGATGAGATTATCCTTCTCCTGCCTCGCATCCGAACTTGTCCTCTCACTGGACTCGATGACTTGAGTCAGATTCACCTTCTCTTGATACATCATCTGGTACTCATGCTCTCTCTCTGTAACCTGGCTCTGTAATCTGTTCTGGAGGCTGGTAGCAGAGCCTAGCTCCTTGATTCTCTCCATGGACATCTGCTGATAGTGGTCCCTCTCCTGCGTGAGAATATCAATCATCTTAGACTTCTCAACCAGTTGTTTTGTGAGGTCCTCATGGGTGCTCTGTAGCTCCTCGAGCTTAGCAGACGTCTCCTCCAGCACAGTGGCGAGTCTATCCCTGCTCTGGTTGGCCTGTTCCCAATCAGAAGTCTTCTTCATCAGCTCCAGGGAGAGTCTGCTGTTGTCAGATCGATGGGATTCGAGGTCAGCGAGGAGTTGGCTGGTCTTGTCAACTGCTTTCTTCTGCTCTTCACATTGCACGTCAAATATCTGTGAACACCATGAAAGAAAGATGGAAAAAACATTTCTAAGACACCATACAAAGATATGACAGGCTATGAGCTTTAAACTCTGTTACACCGTAACTATCAAATTGTGTACATGAGCAGGAACATAACAATGAAAACAAAGTTGTGATTGGCCAAAAGCTTGTTGCATGATATCGACTGCAAGGGTCGTAATTAGCATATTTAACTCCCGGTCATTTTTCGTTGTTATATACCGGTCAAATTAGTATATTTTTGCATCATATCGTACCCACCTTCTGTCTCAGCACTGCCTCTGCCTCTGCTTTCTGCGCCTCTAACATCTCCTGCATGTGTCTGACCTCAAATGACCTTGCTTCAAGCTCTCTCTGGATGTTGGTCAACCTTTGACCGTCTTGTGACCTCAACTCACTTGTCTTCTCCTTCTCTTCATTCAGCTGGGTGGTGAGGGAAGCATAGGTTTCCTAATACAAGATATGAAGAAAATTATCAGACAACTTACTCCTAGATCCTAATCAAATGACTGGTCAGATGCACGCACATGTGATTCATATCATTACTCAGAATATCACACGTTTTGTTGTTGTTTTTTCATGACAAAGCATGCATTACTTTCCAGTTTAGAAAATTCAGGATACAAAACAAATCCTTTTGGTGAATGGTTTAAGTATTACGTTTAAAAAAAAACAGAATACAACTATACTACCTGAATATTCTTTTTTTTAATTAAAAAACTAAAAAGACGAAGCTACAAACAGTCAATTAGTCAAAGCAACCGAAGTCTTTAAAGGAAACTCCAACTTTAATAGCAAATTGCTCTGAAAGGGCCCACATCTCTAGTCAAATTTCTTGTTACCTTGTTAGACTGTAGAGTGAGGTTTGCATCGGCAAGTTGGAGTTGCTGTTTTGATATCTCTTCCCTAGCTGCTTGCATGTTATTTCTATCTGCATCCAATTCTGCTGTCAGGTCATCAATCTGTCATTATAACCATGAAAACAAAATTAATTTGTTTCTGAATTTGAAATGTTGTTCATTTGTTGTTTCGTATTACAATAATAGAAAGAAAATGTTGATTTGAATTGAAGGAAAAACAAACATTTAAAAAATAAATCTGTACTGGATTGATATGCATTTTCCGATGAATACCCAGAATCTCAGATTCAATATCTAAACATGAGGAACATTAACGTTCTTGTAAAGCTTAAAGGTACTAAATACAGTGATTTTTTTTTTTTAAATCCTTTTCTATTTTAGATGCTGCTTGTAAGTATCGGCTTGCATGGTGATGTAGATATACAGTAGGCTTGCGAGTGCACCATTTTGTATTGAATTCCTCCATACACTAACCATGATGTTTCTCAGTTTTGCTCTTAGGAGAAAAAAAAAGGTGTCTTTGAAGTCACTACACTTGATTGCTCAACATAGCATCATACATTTTTCACCAACGTCACCCGACATCCTTTCATAAAAATCTATCTATCTGCTACAATTACTATGTATTAACATACCACAACATAGTCTCGACTGATAACTGCTTGATAACTGATGGACTGCTCTAGAATTTTCTAGAAAGACACGTTGTGTCAAAAACATGTCAATTACCTCAAACTCAAAGAGATTTAACGCCCCACTGTACTACTTTTAGCTACTTGCGCCCTCTATATAGCAAACAATGCCGAATTGGTGCCTGTTAGTCCCCCATGATCTCCTTTTTCTTATGTTAATTGAGAGCTGATTTGATGAGATAACCACCTGTAAGTGACCTTGCAGGGAGGTCTAATCCCCCTGGCCAAACTAGTGCAGACAGGCTTTAAACTAAGCAATACAAAAGAACATGCAATGATTTTCATCGTAAAACAGACTGGGATGGCAAGAACAATTGACTACCTTTTGATGAGATTGGTGTCTCTCCATCTCGGCCTCTTTCTTGAATGCTTCATACTGATTAACCAGAGTAGCGAGCTCCATGGTCTTAAGGGAAATCTGCTTGCTGGACTGCTCTCTAAACATTGGGGAAAGAAAAAAGAGATTGACAAGAGACCATTGATTACCCGTAGCGATGAAAATATACTCATTTGTGGTCCCCGTGTTAAACCTTTAGAAATTAGATAATTCAGCTCATAATCTTCACATTCCAGGTTACCTAACTGGTAATTTGTTTGATCAAAGAAACAAACATCATCGTTTCAAGGCAAAGCCACAGGTCAGCTGATAAGAGAGGCCATATTAAGATACAGGGACTTTGGCTCTGAGATAGGGCAGTTGCCACCTGATGGATTTGTAATTAATCACATATCCTTTGGAGCTATTTTTCATGGTGATTAATGCTACAGCTGTACACTGTAGTTCATATTATATTCACATTCATATTTATTTCATTTCCAACAGAAAGGTAAACAAAGATATTACATTTTATTATCAAGAAACTATACAAATAAACTTTGCACATAACACAATTATTACAAGAAATTCTTAATTTCTGAGGAAATGGGAGGGATCCACTAAAAAGCAGTGCTTGTAGTTTGTGGATCCCCCAGAGACAGTTATAATGTGAAAAGAAATAACTTATGTGGATATGATTTGTAAGAATCTATAAACTTTATTGAGGTGTACAAGAACAGGGCCATATGTTTCAGTGTGATACAGAAATCAGGGCCTTGTTTCATAAAACTTGTTATCAATAACAATTTACAATAACTGTTATAAGCTACTGAAATAGTGGCATTTGATTGGCCGAGAGCAGATTTGTCATAGAAATTTAGCATTTGATATTGCTATTAATGAAACAGGGCCCTGATTTTAAATATTGAAGACATTTACTGTAATTCGGCTAACTGTGTCTGCAGACCGGCTGCTTGCTGTCGAGCGTTGGTGGCTCTTTGAGTGAGTGTTTCCAGTTGCTTGCTATGATCTTCTGTCGCATGCAGAAGCCTAAATATGAGTGGGGTTCAATGAATGGACATCACATAAATCTTGTCCAATTGTTCTTTTCTAAATCAAGCCATTATCACATGAAGAATATCTGATTCTACAGAGGCAGAGTGCAGTTTGTTCCTTACAATGTTCACAATCTTTGAAAAGGTTGTGTTTATATAAAACAGCAGGTTCCTTCCTAAAAAATCAACCCTCAATACTCTCTACCTGGCTCTCTCCAAGGCTGATTAGGCTTACTGAAGAAATTTGTAGATATTATATAAAGGAATACATCAGTGAAGAAAATCATATTTAAAAATAAGCTACATATTAAAACATAGGGGAATAAAAGACTTTTGTTTGCTGATTAATATCAATAAGTATGAAATTATTGCATTCTTACATTTCATAAGAACTTCAAAAATGTTAACAATTACATGAACACACATAGAATTTCTTGCTATTTTTCTTTTTGACTACCTTTAAATCTAACCCTGCATTAAGATAGCACTGATATAATGCTTGATACACGATTTGATCTGGAAGCAGTTAACTGCAACTAACTTTTCTCTGTTTTCAACAGACAGTGCTCTAGTCTTCTCTTCAGCCTCTTTCCTCACAGCCGCTAGTTCTCTCTTCAGGTCTGTCACAGACCTCTCCAGCTCTCTGATAGCCTCTAGTCTACCTCTCAGACTCTCCTCCACCAACCTCACTACATGGGAAGGTGGCAAGGTTCGAGTGAGGTCGTCCCCCGGCCTGGTGGGGGAGGGGTACTGCAGTGAGCCCCGGGGGTGGGGTTGTTGATTGGCCGAGAGTAAGGAGCGGATCTGCTGCAGAGCCGCAGAGCAGGATGAGGCTGTCTGCTGGGTGGAGTCTGCTCTGTGATTGGATTCCAGGAGGTTCTGTGAGGAGAAATTAAGCAGTTACTATGACAACGATAAAGTGACTGGAGAAAAGGGGCCGAGAGATATCAAAATGAAAAGTGTCAAACCTGTTGGTCTGACATGAGATATGCAGGAACAGACCAGGGATCTGTTTCACAAAGCCTTTTTTCAATGACAAATCTGCTGATGACCAATCAGAAATCAGGATTTTGCAAGCTTATAACAAAAACTCTCATTTGTCTCTGATGACAAGTTGTGGTCCAGGAATAAGGCACATAACACTGGTCATTTGCTTCACAAATACTCCTCACACACAAGTCACAATTATTAAAAGGGAAAAGGTGTATCTGTCTATTGAACCTAAAATTAACCATTAATGCAACAAAAGTACATAGGTGGAGACAGATCCGATGCTGCAATACAAGGCAATGATTCTGAGTACCGGTATGTTTAATAATCACACAAATAAACATTCCAGAAAATGTTCCCTTTACTCTGTCAAAAGAGTAAATGGTAACAGTCGCCAGTGTTACTTTTTATCCAGGCCACCTACTTATAAAATAACGTCAGTTTGATGAAGAGCAGCAATGATTAAAGACAATTCTGTTCATGTCAAGAAACTTGATCACTTAGTTGAAAGTCAGAAGTTGCTACTTGAGCCAAGCACAAATGTATCCTACAAACTGGAAGATGGAAAAGCGGGTACCTGTAGCATGCCTTGAAGACTGACATCAGGCACATGTAATGCGATGTGGATTTTAAGTGCGAGAAAGTGGATAAAGGATAGATGCTCTGACATGCAAGAACCATGTCACCCCTTTGTCCTGCCGTGAATAGATCAATCAGTCAAGAGTAGAACACCTACCTCACACTCTTTTCTCTCACTTTCATCCTCTGAACTTGTCAATCGCTATAACTGGAAACATGTTCCTCTCATTAACAAGCAAAGAACACAATGTTTAATAAGCGGTTACATCCCTAATTACCTATACGGCTAAGCCACAACAGTTATTACAGCATTCATCTGGTGAAAGGACCACTTTAATCCTTCATTTGTGGAAACACAATAGCTGGCATCAGGAACAAGAGCTTCAATCAAGAGACTGATAGTGGCCAAGAATCCTGTTGTGAGGCTCTATTTTGTCTCTGTTACACTTGACTGACCATTGGCTAATTAAGGGGTACCTCTTGACCATCAAGTCATGTGTCACTCAATGTGCTTTCGACAGCTTCAAAAGGTCTGTAAGCACCCGTACACAAGTCAGTTTTCTTTACATGTGCTGTAAGTATTTCTCTACAACACATGCACCGGCCAAAAAAAATGCTCCTACACAGACCAAATGCCTCACTTCGACCCTACACACAACACTATACCTAACCCTAAGCATTACCCTAAAACTAACCTAAGATCGCTAACCAAATCATAATATTCTTTTTAAATAACACTGTTACTATTTTCCCTGCCAGCTACAACTTGGATAGGGAGACACGAGTTTGTCTTGCTGTATATTCACTCCTTCAGCTCTCTGTCTTCACAAGACTAAGACGCACCTTGGTTCAAAACTGACACATGTATTTTTGGATGATAACATTAATGACGCATAGTAGTGGGCTCTCATGGAGAATTTGACACCATTCTGGTGCTCACCTAATTATAGATGTTGTCAATCAACAGGATAAGCCTTCAGTTGTACGACCAACATGTAATGCTCTGCTTTTTCCACCAATCACCACATGTATGGAAAGGTCGTTATCTTAAATTTCGCTTACCCAAAGACTAGGGGGTATTTCTTGATGGGACTACGGGTTTGCTGTGTTTGAGACTAACACAAGGTTTGGTGTCAAGGAATTTCAATTATGACCTACTGCACATGGAAACTGACTACCATCTCCCTTTAAAGGTCGGTCCCCAGACGAAAAATAATGATAAAAAAAACTGCTACACATCTGTAAAACCCAATTACTTTAAACACGCAAACATTTAGCTAGAACTGGTAGTAAAACAGCAAGTAATATAGTTATGAGTTAGTCTTTTCTACTGACCTTTTCTTGTTGCCTATTTACTCCATCTAAGTCTTTTACTGATTGCCGAAGTTGAGCAATCATCTTCTCTTGACCTTCTGACTCCTTCTTTCTAAAAATTTAATTTTAATATATTTTTGGAATAAAAGAAATACTATCTTAATGCCAAATTTATGAAAAAACAATCACTGAGATGCATACAATAAAAAGAATCATTACAAACATTTTTCTGCAAGTGAACTCTATGGAAATTCATACAATTCTTACTTTAACTATTCACATAGTTTATATAGAGACTTAAAAAGAGAGACCATTTGTTTTGTGTGTGCTTACCTATTTTTGAGGAGAATGACAATTTTGGTAATGAAATGTTGAAATAGCATATAACTTTTAGATGACCAACAATACAGTCTCCATAACTCCCACCCCCAAAAAGACAAAAGTTATGTTGATTCTACTTCTTTTTGGCTTGAAAAGTAATATAATAGTCTAACCCTCGATCTAACCTACCTGAGGTCTAGCACTGAGTCTCTGCCTACGATGGTCTCATTGAGCCTTGCCTGAAGGTCCTCAATAGCTGACCTGAACTGCGCCTTCTGCTGATCACTGCTGGTTTCTGCCTGTAAGGAGACATGTACATGGGACATATCAGTGAGACATTTTCACTACCGTGTTTAAAGGCATCGTTTAACAATGTTAAATCTGAGATACATGGCCCTACGTGTTATCGGTGTCTGTGATATGGTTTAATATTCAAGCCCTAAACAAATTCTGCTTCAAAATGATCAAGAAGTGCCTCAAAAAAGTAAAATCTATGAGTGACCGGTTTTACAATATTCACTTTCCCCAATAGACTGTAGTGTTATGAAAACCGTTAGGAAAAAGCAAAGTTTGGTTTCGATTTCCAATCATAAATATCTTGATAATCAGACAGGCGATCGGCTAGTAAAAGTCATGAGGTTCCTGACTGACCTAAAGGTTTATAATTATCATTGCAGCATGAGCTAAATCCAGGATTTTGTTTCAGAATCTGAGACAATCCCTTTAAAGCATCCTTCAATTTCTATTTAGAGGGCTGCTTATTAATCTGGACTTTAAATTACATTGAATGCATTATCATTTATTAATTGAAATTATTTGGACAGAGGCTCAAACACAAAATAAATGTTTTACTGTACCATGATCTATACACTAAATTAATTTATATAATTAAAAGTTTTATCAACAAAATGCAAACTCACTTGGTGATAATCATCAAAATCGACTGATCACCATAAACATCTAACAAAACAGTAAAAACTAGATGGATCTTCAACTGAGCGCAGTTGAAAATGATGCCTCCACCATAGAGCGATTTTACAAACCAAAACAGAAATAATTTTTAAAATTTAAGTTTTATTGTAATCCAAAACATAATGCCTCTGGCTACTTTGTTGTGGAGGCATACAAATCATTGTAACAATCATACTAATGGATGACTTACATTTCTAAGTCTCTCATTGAGGACTGTCATCTCAGCTCTGGCGTCAGAAAGTTGCTTTCGTAGAAGAACCCTATTGAGAAGATGACAAAAGGAACAGTTTATATCTATACACTCTACAGCTGTACATGAAAAAAATATTTAAACTGGATTGGTTGTGAATGAAGCTTGCAAGAAGATTGCAATTGAAGATGCTACAATTTTTTTAAAGGACTGGGACCCCTTTTACAAAGCCTTTTTTCAATGACAAATTACAAAAATCAGTGACAAATCTGCTGATAACCAATCAGAAGCAAGGATTTCACTAAGCTTATAACAAAAACTGTCGTTTGATGACAAGTATTGTGAAATGGGGCCCTGGACACGAAATGAGGGTTGGTAGCAAACCTGTTAACCTGGCTATATACATAAAATAAAACAAGCAAGAACAGTACAAAAAGTACCCTGATGTAATGCTCAACTTGTTACGCTTGAAAGATAACAAATTTGTGTGTACATTTATTAATATTTCAGTTGTATAAAAATCAAGGTTGCTTTCATTGACATGAACACTCTTTTTATACTACATTATTAATACATATACATCTGTATTGCTGCACCCCAAACTAAGGTGTTTCCATGCATAAATTGGTAAAAGTACAGAAACATTCAGATAAAGAAGGAAAATCGCAATGTGCTTACTCAGTAGCAGATTCTGTATGCAGTGATACATTATCAATGGGAGATCTCCTACTCCCCCTTGCAAGAATGGACTCTACCGTCTCCCTCACTGTGGGTGTCATTGAGACATAGGAGTCTGACAGACTCCTTGGGACTGTTCCATGGTTCAGAGTAGGGGTGACAGAAGATCTTTGACCTGGAGGGATGTATGTTTGTCTTGACGTTGCAGATTCAATTTGTTGTCTCAGTTTTGAATTCTCAGAGGCTTGACTGTCTAACTGGTTTCTACATTTATATTTTTTATAATTATTTAAGAACAAAAATGAAACCAAAAACAAGATTTTGAAACAACATATTATATAAAAAACAATAATTTTAAAACAATGAAATTAACATTTTATTCCATTGCCTACAGAATCTTGCTGGTTCTAGTATGAAGCTTAGGGGAATTCATTATTTTTAAGCTCTACTAAGCCTCCATATATTATTGATTAATGGACGAGCAACAGGTGATCATAACACTTGATTTTCAAGCTTTACACGGTGTTACAAACAATACAAGAATATGAATATGATACAGTATCATATAATTATGTACATTTGAAAATATCCATAAAGTACATACAGGAACTGGACAGGACATGTTTTCCTAATATTACTAACACTAACACAGCCTACTAAGCCTCCATATATTATTGATTAATGGACAAGCAACAGGTGATCATAACACTTGATTTTCAAGCTTTACACGGTGTTACAAACAATACAAGAATATGAATATGATACAGTATCATATAATTATGTACATTTGAAAATATCCATAAAGTACATACAGGAACTGGACAGGACATGTTTTCCTAATATTACTAACACTAACACAGCCATTCAGTACTAACATTGAACTCCTGTGCACTCATGTACATATAGTGCAAAAAACTCATGATGGATTTCATTATATATCACATCATTGTTTAACACATGAAACCTCGGATTAAAACTCAGAGGGAGACATTTGAAAAATTTAAGGTGTCTGTGTACAAGTCATGGATTTATATGATTTTATATTCAAAGCACTTTGATGTGAAACAATTTCACCGCTTTCTTACTCTCTTTTGACTTACCTCAGATCAGATATCATTCTATGTTCAATGGAGATGCCATAGATGGGTGATAGATTAGGAGAGGATGATAGATTACGAGAGGGGGACAAAGAATGCCCCCTTGATGCAGGTCTGCCATATGATGTGGTCTAATATAACAAGAAAAGTGGTTATTTTATAACAAGTCTCTAAGAAATTTCACTTGCAATGCAGGCTAAACAGAAAGGATATCTTCTAAATAGTTTGCTGAACTGTGTTTGTGGTTGGCAATGGCCTTCAACTTCTTTATTTTCCAATATGCCACCAGCAATAATATTAAATTTAAGTTTGTTTTGCAAGGCGCAGCCACTGACAAATATAAAAAACTTAGAATTGTGACAGAATATACATGTACAGTTAACAAATGAGTTTAATATTCATAAACCTTGTAACTTTTTTTTATTTTTTAAACTAAATAATGTGGAATACTTTTAGATGTAACCTTCAATATGTAACTTTCTCAAGAAACATAAATCCGGACAAATCTATTTGTTCTCATACTTGAAGGGTATGAAAATAATGAATATTTAGGTTGTTTACTGCAGATTCCATTTGATAAAGAAAGATCTTAAGTATAACTACAGAAGTAACAGAACTACAATTTGTATTTATTTATTTAACATGTTACAGGTTTGGTTCTCACCTTGTTCTATTGTAAATTATTAAGTTATTCCTTTTCCAGTCAAACAATATCGAGCACCCGATCCAGCTCAATAAATATTTACATTAAAATCATTTACCTCTGCAAAATCAGCCAGATTCATGTCGGTTTTGATTTCTTCCAGTTGATATGTTTTCTCGTCCAGCAGATCCTGTAATACATCAAGAATGTGTGCCTTGCATCCGTAACATTACAGAAACCATGACAACATACGTGCAATAGGGAATCATAACAAAGCGGTTGAGTAGGACAGTGCGTTATGAGGAAGGGAGAAGATTGTGAGTAGAAAGTTTCCATAAACGAGATGACGTGGTTTAAAAAGATGGATCAGAAAGTATTAAAGGTAGTCAGAAATAAAGAGATCAATCGTCGTAATTGAAACAGACATAGAATGAGATATGTGCAGCAGAGGTTGGAAACAAAGGGTTGGAGGTAAACAAAACACATCAACTGATAAGATTTCATGCAGTGCAGTTCTGGTTTCTACTAGTTTTTTTGTTGTTGCTTGTTTTTATGAAGAAGGTATACTAATCAAAGTCAGAATTATTATTTTGATATTTATTCATATGCTGCATTAAGTATTGTTCTGCTGTGCCAGACTATACCCTTTTAAATACAAATTTAGCTTCTAGATTCTCCAGGTATATCTTGAAGTAAAAGTATCAATTTCAAATCTGGAGAGAAAACTTGTCATCCCAATACTTGCAAAGGGTATATCACAGAATCAAAGAATACTGAAGTAATTGAAACTTGTCTTTTACATGTAACAAAAGATGCTAGGCAGATAGCTTCTATGTGCAACATCATAAGCATAAGGGGCGTAGTTGTTCACCAAGTGTATAACTCATGCTACACATGTTTTAACATGGTGGGAGTTGCATGCAATTACTACAATATAAATATTACCCAGATATTTGATAGCATCCTTACCTGTCTCTTGGTTTGAACGTGTACCATCTGAAGGTTACTGCGTAGAGTTGGCGAGGTGTTCAGGGAGCTGCAGGTAGGTGATGGAACAAAAGATGCCATCTGGTTGGTCAGGTCATGCTACTCCATCAAAGCTGAATTCTGAAATCTTTTAGGAGAGGAAATATATTTGGACTGTTAAGCTCACGTCACAACCTTCTTCTTCTCTTTCTTCCTCCTCATTGTTAGCTTCAATCCCCTTTATAATATTTTGAAAACATTTTAAAACTTTTTAAATTAAAATGACAGAACTATCAGCTTGTTGAGTGGAGTCCCCCATCACTCATGTGACTCAGGAAGAAGAAGACGTCTCATCATAGACCTGTATCACGTATTCACCAACACTACAGTTCACAGCAAAAGCCATGATTGAGCATGCATCTGGCTCAGCTCAGTCCACTGGCCTGACTGGGTGACTGGCCGCCTCTAATTAACGACACAAAACTGTATGCCAGATGTGACACCTACGAAGATTCCCAGAAATTGCAGGATAATCTGATAAAGATGCAGGAATGGTCAGATACATGGCAGCTTAGATTTCACCCAGAGAAGTGTACTGTGTTGAAAATTGGCAGGTCCCCCTCAAGTTATGATTATCGCATGAAGAATGGCAATGAAACTACAAACCTGAAAAAATCTTACCGTAAGTGGAAAGGGATCTTGGTGTGCTTGTCGATTCTAAGCTGACCTTCAAAGACCACATCTCCCATGTTATATCCAGGTCTAACAGGCTACTGGGGGTGATACGGAGATCATCCGCAAACATGGACATGGACACTTTCAAATTCTTGTACATAGGCCTTGTAAGGTCTGTCTTGAAGTACAGACAAGCTGCATGGTCACCATACAGGATAGGTGAACAGAAGAGACTTGAAAGCGTCCAACGAAGAGCTACAAAGATGGTACCTAGTCTGAAGAATCTTCCATACGAAACACGTCTGAGATACCTGAAGCTACCGTCTCTTGCCAATCGCAGGAAGAGAGGAGATATGATTGACGTTTACAAGTACCTCCATGGCCTATACACCACTCAGACAAACCTACTACATTTACATGTCTGCAAGGAAAACAGAACACGAGGCCATACCCTGAAACTAGAGAAGACATTTTCACATCTCGACATCAGGAAATTCTTTTTCTTGAATAGAGTAGTGGACACATGGAATAGCCTATCTGAAGAAGTGGTTAATGCCCCATCTGCAAATGCCTTCAAAAACAAACTCGATAACTATTGTATTGGAAGAAATTACCTTCAGAATATGACTTTGAAAGTAAATAGAAGAATGCAGAACTATTCCGCCCTCCACACACACACCTCGACACGAAACCACAACAAACAGAAGTATTGATGCAAAGGAATTTAATCGATCGATGAACAGGCTCTGTCCTACCAACATCAATGGATTAAAGTAAAGTAAGTAAAGTAAAGTTATTTATGGGGAAGGTTGTTGTTATTATAGGTCTAGAATCTAGGTCTAGATCTAGATCTTTGTCAGTTTTAACAATTTATAGAATGACCCCGTAATATTTCTGTCTAAAGTAAATTGAGCACAGCTTGTCACACACAACCAGGCCATGGCAACGATTACATTCACAGCTCAGTGTACATAAGTTACTATCTATAGACTCTACATAGATCTAGACCTTGTCATTCATCATGATCATGTTCACAGCACGCCATCATTTGACCCACAGCACAGCGATGCTACGATTACGGTGCCCCGAAGCTCGGGCGCGAATCTCCTGAGCGCTTCGTAATAAACAAACCGTTCGCATGGTGAGGTGCAAATAGGCTAGGCTAAATACTTTCACGTTTGATTTTAAAATACTCTATTGATACTATTAACCTTAGTTACTATATACCCTATTTGTTTCATTTATAATTCAATACATACATTACCAGTACTCGGTCTACATTTACCCAAATTTAGCTTCGGATGACACTTCCGGTTCTATATGACACTTGGCAGGTGTTTTTATTATTATGTTAATTTTGAATTATGTGCGCACAGATTATTGCCGATTTCAGAAGAGATCATATAAGTCTATTTCGAATTTTTATTCACAAAAGTGTTTTCAATGAAAGAGAATATTCATTATAACAAAAAATATATACTAAAAAAATTATTATTTTTATAGTGAGCAGAAATAATGAGTTATAAAATTATTCAGTAAAGTTTAATTTAAGAACAAATAAACACAAAAACAAAGAAATATCATTTTGGAGTGAGGGGCGGGGGAGGGGGCGTGGTCAGTGTTAGTTTGGGGTGATTTTTATTCAACTTTTTGTAACACTGTCATTAATAATAGCTTTCTCCTTCCTGTTTACATAATTGCGAATATAATTTTGCAGGTAAAAAGCAACAACATAAAACAGAACAAAAAAAGATAAGTGTTAATTTGAAGAAAAACAACATGTTTTGTTTCCTTTGTTTGTTTGATTTTGTTTTCGTTTGTGTTTTTTTTTAATTGTTTTTTTAGTTTGTTGTTATTATTTTGTTGTTGGTGTTTTTTTCGGGGAGTTGGATTTGTGTGTGTTTTCTCTTCTCTTTTTTTTTCCTCTTTTTTTTGCTTATGTTTTCTCTTTTCTTTTCATTCCTTTCAAAGTCCTGTTGTGTTGTCTGTTGTTGTTTTTTCATTTTTTGAGTATTGCTTGTTTGGGTTTTTTCGCCGTTGTAAGGCCATTAAAAAAAATATACATGTTTAGCGTCCCCGCCCGCTTCCTTTTTGGGGGGCCGCCTCCTATTTTTTTTTTATTTGTTATTTTTGATTTTTTTTGAATTTTTTTTTGATTTTTTTTTTTGATTTTTTTTTTTTTGAAAGAAAAAAACATGAAAAACACTGCTAAAATGGCTCTATTTCTGATTTAAAAAAAAAAAAAATTGTCGGCGGCCATCTTGAAAAAAAATAGCCCCGACTGTCAGGGAAAATGTACCGAGCGCCATTTTGAGCGGCAATTTTGAAATAAAAAATAAAAAGGGCCCCCTCCTTCCTATTTTTCAAAAAAACAGGACGCTAAACATGTTTTTTTTTTATTTGGCCTAATATTGCTTTAGACCTATAATTACAACCA
>JAVYIG010013266.1:0-48344 GCA_035222895.1 Strongylocentrotus droebachiensis
CTCTTTGTTTACCCAGGTAGGTGAAAGAAAGGAGGCAAAACTCTTGTAATTTATTTAAACGCATTCGTGAGTTCTAACAATGGGATGTGTAACGTTCCACTTAGCTTTGAAGTTCCATGCTCCGAGCCGCGCTTCCACTGCGGGTACTTTCGGAAGCCAGGCACCAGTTTTACATTTATTACAAAATATTATATTACCGGCAAAATTTCAGTGGAAATCAAATTTTTTATATGGGGATTGTATTGGGAATAGTGCATCAAATACATTTTTTAATTTAGTACTCCGTCCTTCCTATAATTTGTGTGCCAGATTTGGTAAGAGAAAAATTACATTCTGACAAAAACTTAATATTTTAGGATAATGCGTTAATTTGTGCATGTTTTAATGCTAATGCGTGTTTTCGCGTGTTTTTTAAATATTTTTGAAGTTAAAAAAAGGATGATATTACATGTTTGTGTTCGCTTGTTTTACTCTTAACACATTCAACAATGGATGATAAATCATTGAAAGGGACAGCGAACACTGTTGCTGTGATACCATTTTCTGATGTAGGAATTCTTAATCCTGAAATTTCATGCGCTCTTTTATATCACCACCTGATCAACAGTTGCAGATTAGCGCATAACTTTTCGGCGGCTTGGAACATGGGGTCAAGGGAGAGCGGCTTGATTCCAGTCCTTCTCTATCACGTCCCTGGTTTATCATCACATTTTCATACGACGTCTCTCTCTCTCTCTCTCCAACTAAAAAGAACGCAAGGCAGAAAAATGACGTCTCGTGTGCTACAGGTTCCACAAGGGTCTGTGTTAGGGGCTTTACTTTTTATTCTATACATAAATGATATACAGTTTGTGAGCAAAATTTAACATGCAATTATTTACGCCGATGATACTAGCTTATTTTTACCAAGGAGATAATGTTGATTGTTTATGTAACATGCACTCTGAACACTGAGCTCAATTTTTTTTCTGGTTGGTTTGCATCTAACAAATTGAAAATTAATCTTGCCAAAACATGTTGTATGTTTTTTCAACCCAAGAATAAAAATATAAAAATAACTGATATAAATGTATTCATTGGCAATTGCCAATTCCTTTCGTACATTATACTTATTTCTTAGGGGTTGTTTTGGATGATAAATTAGGTTGGAAAAATCATATTACTGAGACAGCATGTAAAATATCAAAAGTCATTGGGGCGTTAAATCGTTTAAAGAAGGGTTTTACCTCACCATATTCTAATTGCTATTTATCGGTCTATGATTGTACCTCATTTGACATACTGTAACATTATTTGGGGTAGTTATGCGTCAACCCATCTAAATAGAATTATAATTTTACAAAAAAGAGCAATACGAATTGTTACCGGTTGAGCACCCTTAGCACACACGGATCCTCTATGTGTTAAAGCTAAACAGTTGAAAGTACAAGATATACACAAGTTGCAATTAGCCAGTTTTATTTTTTCGTACTTGCACGGTCTCCTGCCGATGTTTTTAAATGATTGTTTTCCCGTAAATTGTTCTTTTGTACCATACTCTACTAGACAGTCCAGACAATTCCAAAATATAAGTATGAATTTTCCCGTACCACAATCAAATTTAGTGGTCCTAAATTGTGGAATAGCCTTGGGTCGGATATAAAGAACCGCCCTTCCTTATTTAGTTTTAAAAGAATATATAAATCTAATCTTATTCAATCATACACCCTCTGAGTCTGCAAAGCGGTGCGTTTGCCTTGTTTTTTTATGGCTTCCTGTTGTACCACTTAATTTATGTTTAATTATTTATTTAGTTTGGGGACAAGCCTTTGATAGGCCTTTGTTTTTTCCCTCACATCTTGATTCTTCTGTTCTGTTGTTTTATTTGTTTGAATTGACTTTGTATTGTAAATGTTTGTTATCGTGATTTTTATCAGAATGTGAAAATAAAATAAATTGAATTGAAATTGAATAACGTATACGTACATCCTTGAAGACGTTCCGAAGCTCTTCAGGAGAAATCTCAGAGTCACCATCACGGTCGCTCATTCTAAGAGCATCCCAAAAGTGCGTCATAGCTTCCGTCACCTTTTCGTGGTTCTCCATGTCCATTTTCCTTTTTTGCTTCATCTTTTGATGGGCACTACAACATTGAAACAACATTCAAAGAATCCAAGGTGAAAGTATGCATTTGGTTTATAAGGCCCAAACAAAATCATTTGGTTGTCCTTAATTGCCTTTCTGGAGTAGAGGCGGGCGGGCGGATATTTTAATTTTTTGTTTGTTTGTTTGTCTTTCTTTAATTTGTTCCCCCATTTTTTTTTTTTTTTAAATAATTATTTTTCCATAACAAAATAAAAAATCTTTGAGATGTCAAGCATTTAAACAAATAAAGTAAATTCAACACTTTGGTAAAAGACTAGTCATAACTGATATCATATTTTTTAATTAATGTACAATTAATATCAACACCAACACAGAAAGTATGTTGGGCTTTAAAATACACTGTGCTGCCAAGCAAAACAGCGTTACGGGTGCGTGCATGCGTTCAAGTGCGAGTTTGCAAGGTTGAAAATATTTACGTGAAAATATAAGTAAACCCATCTTTCTCGTGCTGAATGCAATATTAATGATGTTGTTGGGAAATAATTTCGGAAAATATCAAACATAAGTTTTGTTAAATGTTTTCTCACGCTACTTTTTTAGTGTATATATATATAACATTCATAGCGTGTACGGTGCATTTTTATTCAGTAGTCATTTTTAGTTTTAGTAGCCTCATCGGGTGCGAAGTCTATACAATGAACAGTGTGTAAGACAGATTGCATACAAAAAAGACCAAACTGGCAACGGGACGCATTTTGATCAATGCAAAATGCATAAAATGGTATGTTTGGATTTAAAAATTGCTCCCCCAAAAAACAAAATTACAAAAAATAATCATTAAATTACGAGCGGCCCGAAAATGACGAGCGGGCGGTCGAGGACAACCAAATGATTTCTCGTTGGGCCTAATGCTGTCGATACTAACGATACTATTGTTTTATTGTATGGAGCAGAAACGTGAACATTATATAAACCAAGGCTATGGAGAAGAAAAAAACATCATTTTAAATGTGGGTACATGAGCATGATAAGAACATCACCGGGAGGGGAAATTTCCCGGGAAATACTTGGAAATACTGGTAAATACCTGCAAATATTGGGAAATACTTGGAAAGTGCTTATATGCGTACCGTATTGAATTTCCATTTTGAAATAGAAAACAAAGCGATGCCTTCTTTATGAAGAAAGAACTCCGTCTCCTACGACAATCCTACCTGAGATGCAAGCTATAGTAATAGTAACAAATAATAGTAAAACTAATGTAGTACAGGGGGTGTTTCACAAAGGTCCTAAGTTGAACTTATTTCTGAGTGTGACTTAACAATTATGGAAAGCCGTTAGCATCTTTGAAAATATTTTGTAAAAGTTTTTTTTAAAGGCATAAGATGTTGATTCAAATCATTCATATTTTCTATCATCAAGGAGATTTTTATCTTTTTAATGTGGAGTTTAAGAAAAATCTAAAATACTTAATGTTTTCTGTTGAATATATTTTATTTAAGGCTACAAATGGCTATCCATAATGTTTAAGTCCAACTTAGAGTTAAGTTCGACTTAGGATCTGTGTAGAACACCCCCTTGGACGAGTTCTTACCTGACGAGTTTGGTGGCAGGTAATCGATAATTGATGGCCTCTAATTCCGAGTTTGTAGGAAGTACATGTGAATCATAGTCACTATACTGTTACAAGAGCGAAGAGTGAGATAGAGAGAGAGAGAGAGAAGGCCCACTTGAAAACCATTAGCAATCCATTAATTTTGAATGCAACACTTCCGAATGAAATTATAATAAGAATGTATATTTTTAATAGATTTAAACAAATATATACTTTAGTTCACATATATTTCCCTGTAATGAAATCATAATTTATACAAAGAAAGATCTATTCACTATACCTTAACCGACAACAGCAACACGAGACAGTGCACTCTAGCCCCCCCCCCCCCCCGAATAGAACTCTAGTGCTGCAATAGTTTCTTTTCTCAATGATGATCTGAAATACCTTTCTGGCTGTTCAGTTGTAACTTTTTTGTAACATTCTTCCTTTGTACCTATTACTTTGATATGGATGATGAATCAAAATAATTGTGAATTTTATTTCAATAATTATTTCATTTGAATTGATAGAAAAATTACTTACAATGATCATTCCAAATGTCTTTTCATTGGGGTCTCCAAACCTCTGCTTCTTGGTGAGCAGTTTTGCCCCATCCTGTAGAGGGCTCATCTTCTTGAAGAAAGAATCTTTCGGCTTCATTGACAGCCACCATCCTAAGAAAGAAAGGAAAATGTTATTCATGTCAGGTGCATACTGGGTGTCGTTTTTGTCTGACTAACGACCGTGTCAGCGAATACTGCGGTCTTTGGTTGGTCAAAGGAGGGTAAAATCGTACTTTCTGTCTCCTCCCCTCCCCCAAAAATAAAATAAATAATAATAAATAGGAAAAAATTAAAAAATGTATGTATAATAGATATACGGTAGTGACTGCTTTGATATTCGAAGCATAGCTGTTTCTATACTGGCTCTCGGGGACGTTACATCCTGATATGATTCTGAGGCGAGCCGGAGCGGGCGGCGCGCCAAGGGGTAGGTGGACCAACGCTGGACCAACGCTTTGCATTCGGCGTCATTCGCTGTATGCGTCGGGATTTTGTGTGCATGCTCAAAAGTGGGCGCGGAGCTCGACACATGAATGTAAACGCTAAAAGGACCGAATCGCGGACAAAAAGCCTTGTATATTATCCGCGCTCGCACAAAGAAACTTTTTACACGTAAACCAATGGGGATCTCATCAAAATTTATTTATGCGGCCGTTACCCGGAGCAACAAACATCTTTAAAAAATATATTTCCCGTAGGCGGGCATGGTTAAAATCACGACTCCAATTTCAACCAATCAGGTAATTAATGTGACGTTAAATTCTGCTGATTTTAAGTGACCCCAACAGTAGGCTTAAAGGACGACGACATCCAAGTTGAGATACGTGCATAAAATGCAGTTCATCTGTAATATCAATAAAACAAACAAACAATGATAAGCTGTGTACAAATTCACATGAATAAACAAACATCTATAGTATCACACAACTAGCTTGCCATAAATAACCTTAATATGCATAACTGAGTAAAGAAAACCTTCAAGAATAAACTATGTGAGTGAAGCTCACCTGTGCAAACACAAACTGTAGAACTGCCTCATTTATCTTATTCTAATAAACTGTCTCAAATTTTACCTTTGTTTACAAATATAACCCTTACAATACACCAGTTTACGGTTGTGTGCGCCATTTTAAACAAAGCCAATGACCTAGAGGTAATGTATTTATGAGTAAATTAAGATTGCGCCCATGGAAATTATGATGACATCACTGCCTACGCATCATCATTTGCATGGGCGCAATCTTAATTAACGCATAAATACCACTGACCTCGGGTCATTGGCTTTGTTTCAAAGCCAATGACTGCGCATGCGCACTGATACAACCGTAAACTTGTGTATTTATACCTCTCTAACTTGTAGGTTAACGTCATACGCAAATAAACCCTAGACCAGCCTTATTTCCTGCCTCTATCTTACACTCTTTACTTGATTCCTGAACTAAAATTCCTATTTGCTTCTACACCCTTGACATTCTTGATACCGGTAACCAAGGAGAACAATTCATACTCTTGTCAATTATCATCACTCATTACACACAAATCTAGATTATCCTCAACACAAACTGATATAATTATGCACAAATTGTGCATTCACACACGTTATCCTACGTTTGTCTATATGTGGTGCTACATGCACAGACAACATTTTAACGTACTTTTTATCTTAAAATTACAGAAAACTAGATTTATATCTTGTGCCATTTTTGGCCTCATACAAACAATTAAAGATTGATTTATACAAATAACAGCTTTATAGTACTTACAACATTGGGCTTGTCTCGATTGTCGGGTTTTACTGATGGAATCACTGTCCACAAAACATTTCAAATTTCGTGACTTTTTAGGCTGGCCAACTACAAACGCCCTCTTACGACCAAATGAAATTATGGTTAATCTTAACCGACGTCATGACAGAAAACTTCCTAAATCTTACAATTAGATTTATTCAACATACTAAAGAGAGGTAAATAAAATATTTATATCCCTCATGTGTAGTTTTTGCATAACGATTGTACAGAGCACAAAAAGGGATAGTTTCACAATAAATTTGAGAGCAGGAGAAAATGTTATATTTGGCGTGGTATAGTACATCCTGGAATGCACTTTTTTTCCCCGCGATAACCGATATTTCTGCGATCGATATCTAAATTTCATCAATTTTCGGAGTGCAACGAGCGCGCCAGCTCAATCTCCGGCTTTCAGTTTCTTCAGCCGGTATGGTGTGCACATGCAGCCATCGGGAGAGTTCCAGCGCGGCTTGCGCGTAGGATAGCACATTGAGAAAAGCAGCTGAAAAAACATAGTTGGACAAAATGGCTACTTCCACTTACTGACCGTGGTGAAATGACATCCGACTTTCCTCGATTTCACCTGATTAATGTGGAAGAATTGATGAAATTTACCGATTTTGATGATAATCTTGAGGATTACGAAACCCTGGACCTCCTTCTCTCGAAGTTCTACGCTGGAGCTCTTTTCTTTCTTCCCATTTCTTCCCTTTTTATTGAATTTAGGCCTTTGCGGCTAAATGCTCACGGTCATATTACATGTTTCTTAGTAATAGTGAGATGCTCATGAGGGATATACAACAGATATACAACAGTGTCTTTCTTGGCTCTAGTAAACTATGATCATTCAGAGGAATAAATAGTAACTTTCCCTCGAGGCAAATTCATATCAACTTTGCCCTCAGGAAAGTCATTATTTATGCCTCTTCATCAGCTCATAGTTTTTGCTAGATCCTCGAAATCCTTGATTCAGAATGGACAGGGTAACTTCTTCGTTTTAGGGGCAATCGGCATCACGTACAGCCTTAATACGGACCCGTACATTAAGAATCACAATGATGCTTTATTACGTATCGGTGTCAATTCATTAGTTCATATTGAAATGTCAAGGAAAGCCACGCCCATGAAGCGTGATGCGAAAAGGTACGTTCTAGATTTGAAATTTTCTTAACTAGAGAGGAGACACTGAGGCAGGAGAACCCCCATAAAGCAAATACACCCCTCCCCACCTCTCCCGGAATCCCTCATTTGTTCAGTGGTTTCATTTTTTTCTTTTCTTTTTGCATCCAGAAGGCCTTTTATTTCAAATTTTGTGGAGTATATGAATTTGCTTTCAATTAAAAAGCAGTGTTGGACACCTCATCCGATCTGCCCATGCCTTAGCCAATGTAGAGGTGTCGTGGTCGAGTGGATATGATACCGGACTGTGGATCACAAGGTCCGCAGTTCGAGTCCCGCTGCGGCCCTAATGTCCTTTGGCAAGACATTAATCTACATTTGCCACACTCAACCCAGGTGAGGTGAATGGTACCTGGTAGGATTAATCTTTGAAATGCACTGTGCGCTGATAACGGCTGCCGCAGCTAAAGCTAGGGTAATGATAAGCTCTTTGGAAGCACATCAATATGTTATTTCATAACGTATTATGATCTATACAAGAACTTAATATTATATTATTATTGTATTATTATTATCGCTTACCATCAAAGCAATGGACCGGGTAATTGCATATGACGCCCCCATCAATGTACGTGTCGGTTCGGTCCATGTATCTTTGCTTAACGGGAAATAATACACCTGGGTGGAATGAGAGAGAGAGAGAGAGAGAGAGAGAAAAAGAAAGTGAGAGAGACAGAGAGAGAGGGAGAGTGTATGTGAGAGAGAGAAATTGGAAATCTAAACAAGCAACGTAACTTCAAAACAATATATTTATAATAATTTTTTTTTTATTGAATTTCTTCAACAAAGTAAAATATGTAGTGATACAGAAAAGGTAGGTGATGTGGAGTCCAAAATTAGAGTACTATGCTTCCGAGTATTTTCTGATGTCAGATTGATTACAAGTGACCATGCGGTCAAGGACTGTTTTTCCGCAGTATGTTTAATGAATAATTCTTGGAAATATATGATGGTGAACGATCGATTCTAGGCCACAAACTTTTCGAAGCGTGACCAGATTCAAACTATACTTAAATGAGGGAATTCATTTATGTAGAAAAAACAGGATTACGATCCCATGCAACGTTTCGAAATGTAAAAGAAGAATAAGACAAATAAGTTGAGATTAGACCTTATGTCTAGACGTTGCATAGTGCATTTTGTATTAGCAATATCTTCCAACTCAGAGTGATTATAGACGTTGTTTATATGGATGTCACAGATTAAGCTGTCGGGTCTTGGCAGATAATGCTTCAAAAATAAATCCAACAAGCTGTTTATTTCCTTATTCAGGGTCTGTTTCTACTATTTATTCTATGTTTATTGCCAACCCTCGAAAACGAATTTATTATGCATTTAACAGAGATAAGTTTGCATTCGATGACTATATATATATGTATATATGGGTATATATATATATATATAGATATGTATGAATTATTTAGTGGGCTTATTTTAGTATTAGGCATGTTTTTCTTTTCAATGTATTGTGAAAAATAAATAAATGAAATAAAATGACAACGATAATGACGCTTAACGTACAACAGCCTCGTGCGTCACCACTTGATTTTTTTAATATAAAAATGACATATTATGTAATCTGAGAACTGAAATTGCCCTCCAGTCGGTCCCTCGAAGCCAATATGAGCATGTTATTTCGAATTATGCAATCATACATTACAACAATATGCTGTTTAATTGTCTTTATTATGCAGATGGTCATAATTTTGGTCCATGTCATAATAAGCTAAAACTAGACTTGGTGCAGATACTGGTAGCAATGGATGTACACGTCTGCACACAGCTAACGTGTAGGCCAATCAAGAAATTTAATATCTCCTCGTCTCTCAGAAAATCTTCGGGTAGTGCAAATGTCAGATAATGACTTAACCATGCATAAGGGGAAAATATAGAGCATTACATAAAGCCTGTTGGTCATAAAACTTAAGGCTAATCCTTAATTCTTGATATCAAGAAATTATTTTCTGTTGTAAAGCAATGGTAATTCTTGATATCAGGAATTGAATTCTTGATATCAAGATCTCGATTTTATAATATCGAGGAATAGGAATAAATGTTAAAACGGCTTGCCATAAATACGCAGCAATACGCAAAGTTGTGACTGTGGCATAACAAAACTTGCCTGGTATAGATGTGGACATTCTGACTGCTAGTCGCATAGACATGTCGGGTGTGGTCTTCACGTGGCAGTATTCCTCCATCATCGTACTGAGGTTGGTAACCACGACGCACAGTTCTCTCCCCGTCTTGTCGTAAAGATCCTGTACAAATATGAATGATATATATATATATACAGTGCGTCCCAGAAAAAACGAAACCGAGAATTATCGATGTTTTATCATTTATAATTGATAAATATATATATTTCGTTTTTTCTGGGACGCACTGTATATGTATGTTTAAAGAGAAGGTTGAGTTCTGGGAAGAGGTGAACAAAAAATTGTGAGCATTATCTTTGTATTATGCAAGTGGGGAAGAAAATCAGATACAACATGTTCCCTGAAAAGCATGGCTCTTCAAATGCCTTAATATTCTAAATATGGCATGTTACATCATACAAATCCGGACGGATTTTAATGCCACATGTTCGTGTAGTCCCAAATGCATCTTTCTGTGAACAGTGCTTGTAACTTTACCAAGACTGGGCCAAATTTCTTATCATTTTTGTGATTCCAGAACCTTGCAGTACACATCAATACCTTTTCTGATCGACTCCACAACGTTTCTTTCACAATGCAATCGCATGACCAGAACTCAACAAATGAGTTGCCATCGCGTTTATTTTAATTTCATTTTTATCCAAAATATTATTTCATTTGGAATAAAGAAATTTCAATACAAAAATATATATCTGATCACGAAAAGGTAGAATAAGTGCAATTGAACCTTGATGTATATTCTGCTGATATTTGGGAGGTCCAGTAAATAAGAAGAGCTTGTAAATTGTGGACCCCACAGAAAATGATAACTGAGAAAAGTTCAAGTCGATAAACAAACAAAAGAAGAAGGATAAAGGAGCCAACTGAGACAGCATTCACATGAACACGTAGGCTAATGACTGGACACAATGTAAAGGTACAAATTCAGTGAAGTGAAAAAAGAAGGATAAATGGACTGCATTTGTAATGGAGAAAGAGGAGAGAGAACGAGAGAGATGAAGGGAGCACAACATTACACAGGCATGCTTATCCTGGAATTTCTGAGAGGAGGAATTTGTTGGAATATTGCAATACGTATTCCTAGAAAACGCCATGCAGCTAGCGCGTACACACATCCTCACATTTACACACGCAAACACAAACACATACACAAGGTAAACTATCCCCCAAAACGGTCAGAATCTGGGAAACAATCATAAGTGCATATTCGGCGACATGCCATTGAAACACATGAATATGGTTTTACATGCGTTTGAATCAGATGATGGGGAACTTGTAGTAATGACGAATTCGTAAAACGACACCCTGATTTACCTTGAAGGTTGCATCCGGGCCGGCCTCTTCCAGTTTCTCGGCTATGGAGTCACCAAGAAACTTGTCGATAGCATGGCCAGGATGCCATCCCATGTGTCTGAACAAGTTTGGTACCATACTACACTTTCCAAATGATGCATCTGTAACAAATGCCACATGGTTAAATAATGATAATAATTAAAATAATAATAATAATAATAATAATGGTTTCTTGTGTAGCATCTAGTTCTTACATGTATATCACAGTTTCTTTCTCACTATCTATTTTGATTCAGTTTTTGTCATGTTACTTGACTCCCTTAACATACCATCCTTATAATGTAATGTTAGTATACTTATAATTTATTAACTGTTGTTCTTTTGTGTAATATTATATTAAGTTAATGTATTCCCATGTTTTTGTTTAACTTATTTTATAGTTGATTGTTATCATTTTCTAAAACAATGCATAAATTGTGTTAATATTACAATTTGATATTGTACAGTTCTAATTGTAATTTATGTATTTTTTATGTGCAGTTTTTATAATCAGGGCTTTGTGGAAGACCAGGTTTTTATTTTATGTAACTGAACAGACTACCCTGAATAAAGAAGTGAAACAAATAAACAAAGAAATAATCCGTTATTCACGGCTTCAGAAATTGCCTAAGGTTGATATTTTTTGAAAACTATGGAGTCACCAACAAACTGGTAGATAGCACGACCAGGTTGCCATCCCATGTGTCTCAAGAAGTGTGTTACCATACTACAACAATGAACCTACTATATGCTACAACCCCCGATTGTAGCATCTGTAACAAATGTAACAGGATGAATGAGAAAGAAATAGACGCTTCGTATGATATGATATGATAATAATGATAATAATGATAATAATAATACAAATAATAATAAGAGGAAGAACAACAATAATAACTAAAACAACTTCTATAATGGCTTCTTGTATAGAAACTTTATCTGTTATACAAGGTAACAGAAATTGCCTTCGGTTGAAGTTACGATCGTGTTCTAATGACTCTGAGGTATGCATGTTAAAGAGATGGGAAGGGGCGGTGCTGAGTCCCCCTACCCCTAGTTTTGTTTGGCGAAAGAAGTTTGCACTTCAAAAGCTGCGCTCTTCTTCCTTACCTAACAAATCGTTGATTTGCGGGCCTTCATTGAGAATTTTGAGGAATTTTTCTGGTCCATGTCCCACGGCGAGGTAACAAGCAGTAAACGCCCCTATGCTGGCACCGCCGAATCGACGAAGCTTTTTCAAGTAACCACGCTGTTCCATCTCCTGTAATAGTACATGGTTGTATGGTGTAAATATATGCTGTTCCTACCAACAATACCTAATCCCTCTAAATTATCTATTACTCATTTTTCTACAGCTATTGCTACTACTACAACAACTTTGACGACGATTATTATAATTGTTATTAACATTTTCCTTATTATCATTATCATTATTATGTATTAGCCTAATAATAATAATTATTATTATTACAATTCATTATAAATATTAATATCATTGCTATTATTGCTATTACTACGACTATTACTACTGTTACTAAATGTCCTCAATTTTGCCACTAAAGTTCCCTTTTCATTTAATCTTCTGGACTCAAAGGAAGAATAGTTTTGTCATATTAAAAAGCTAAATGGGCTATCCAGCCATTCACTGTATTCTTGATTTTATATGTACTTTTCCTGTTTATTCTAAAATAAATACGATATAACACCATACCATACCACTTCATCGCATCAATAACAACTACAATTATTTCTACTCCCATGGCTGCTGCTGCTGCTGCTTATACTTCTGTAATTTTCTGCTCCTTTTGACACTTCTATACATTTTTCTGATCGCTTTGATATTTTGCGGATGTCTTTTTCTAATTTCATCTTTTTATGAAAATATTTTCCTTAAAAAAAGAGGATGGCTTTACGACACCTTTTGCTGTTCCAACGCATATGACAAGATATTAAATCATTGCTATTACTATCACTACTCCTTATACCATTATTTGTAGCTATTTCTCGTACTACTATTAGAATGGTGAAGTGTGACGTCATCAAAAAATCTATTTTTGGAATTTCTCAATCATAATATTACCAGCCAGAGCAATATAACACTGAGTTCCTATAGGAAATCTATTTATTTTAGAAGGTCGTATCTCCGCCAATACTTAAGCCCCACTGTCCTACTTGTAGCTACTTGCTCCCTCTATATAGAGAACTTCCCCAATCGGTGCCTGTAGGTCCCCCATGATCCTCTTTTTCTTATGTTAGTTGAGAGCTGGGTTAATGAGATAGCTACCTGTCAGTGACCTTGCTGTGTGGTCTAATCCCTTCTGGCCCAGTAGTATTGACGCTATTTAACATATTCAATTAGTATTCGACATTCGGACATTATTTTTAATGCTTTTTCGGAAAATGAAGAAAAAAATTGAGAAATTCTAAAAATAGATTGTTATGATGTCACAGCTTCGGTACTCTATGGGTGCGTTCAATCGAATTTTCGAAGCTAGAATCACAAACATGAATCACAATTCAAAACGCCGTTACAAAAAGCAAGGTCACTGCGGTTTGCGTTCAAGCGATTTTTCATCAACGCTGATTCTAGCTCATTGCGAGCCAAACCACTGCGCATCACACTGCGCAGTATGGCCCAGGAACTTCGGCGCGCGCTTTCTGGAATTGTTTACGGCCGACTGTCGACTGCTGTTTTGAGCATAGATCGCAATAATAAGACAAAGAATGAGAAGGTGATAGAAGGAAGAAACAAAGAATAACATAAGGAAAGACAGAAAGATAAAGTCGATAGAATGATTAAAACAAAGAATAACATAAGAGAAGGTGAAAGAAGGAAGAATCGAAGAATAACATAAGGAAAGACAGAAAGAGAGAGTGATAGAATGCTTAAAACAAAGAATTACATAAAAGGTGATAGAAGGAAAAAACAAAGCATAACATAAGAATAGAAGGAAGAAACAAAGAATAACAAAAGAGAAGGTAATAGAAGGAAAAAACAAAGAATAACATAAAAATAGAAGGAAGAAACAAAGAATAACAAAAGAGAAGGTAATAGAAGGAAAAAACAAAGCGTAACATAAGAATAGAAGGAAGAAACAAAGAATAACAAAAGAGAAGGTAATAGAAGGAAAAAACAAAGAATAACATCAAAATAGAAGGAAGAAACAAAGAATAACATAAGGAAGAACAGAAAGAGAAAGTGATAGAATGATTAAAACAAAGAATAACATAAGAGAAGGTGAAAGAAGGAAGAATCAAAGAATAACATAAGGAAAGATAGAAAGAGAAAGTAACAGAATGATTAAAACAAAGAATAACATAAGAGAAAGTGATAGAATTATAAAAACAAAGAATAACATAAGAGAAGATGATAGAAGGAAGAAACAAAGAATAACATAAGGAAAGACAGAAAGAGAAATATTGATAGAATGCTTAAAACAAAGAATTACATAAGAAAAGGTGATAGAAGGAAAAAACAAAGAATAACATAAGTATAGAAGGAAGAAACAAAGAATAACATAAGGAAAGACAGAAGGAGCAAATGATAGAATGATAAAAACAAAGAATAACATAAGAAAAGGTGATAGAAGGAAAAAAAACAAAGAATAACATAAGGAAAGACAGAAAGAGCAAATGATAGAATGATAAAACAAAGAATAACATAAGAAAAGGTGATAGAAGGAAAAAAAACAAAGAATAACATAAGAATAGAAGAAAGAAACAAAGAATAACATAAGGAAAGACAGAAAGAGAAAATGATAGAAGGAAAAACAAGGAATAACATAACGGAACAGGCCACGATGGTATAGTGAACGCAAATTGCATGCAAAGCGGGCGCGCGGTTTTTCCCAAACCGGAAGAGGCTTCGTCATACAATCATGATTGAGAACTCCGTCCGTTCAATCGAATTTTAGCGACCGTGATTCTTTTGAATCATGATACAAAACGCATCTTTTTCAGCGTTTCATGTTTGTGTTTTCAAAGACGTTTATTTTTACGACCGACGAAAAATCGCTTGAACGCAATTGCGTTTTAAACTAAACGTCTTTAGAAACCGTGATTCTAGGGTGAAAAAGTGTCGATTAAACGCACCCTATATGACTCCGTAAAATGGGAACCCATTGCCTGCTGGAACCGGTTGACCCCTGTATTACGCCAATGTCAGTGAATGAGTTCAGCAGACAACAGGTTAACACAAATATAAATTTTAACACCATTTCTCACCACTATGGCGCCAATATAAGCGTTTCCCTGGGCGCCGCCGCCTTCGAGAATAAGGTTCTCAAACGGGAAGTCATAATCTTTAAGAATATCATCAATATTTGAGAACTCGTCTTCAATTATGTCGTTCCCAGACTGGGTGGGTTGGCTGGTCGTTGCTGTGCCGTCGGCTTCATCTTTCGCCGAACTAGGAAATAAATAATAACGAGATTTATACTGGTGAACACGAATGTATTCCAATGTGAAACATTGAAACGTGACAATGATGATTATTGTAATTCTGCCGGTGCTAAAGGTGATAGGGACGATGTTAATGATGATTGTAACTTGACAATGATGATAGTAATTTTGATTAATGGTAATAATAACTACTACATGTACTACTACTACTGATAATATAGGATTTCCCGGCTAAATTCGCGTGTTTGTCATTCGAATTCATTTACTTTGCATTTAAGTTAGCGCAGATCGGCTTTGCCATGCCAATTATCATTCAATTTTCCAGTTTTTGTATTTAATTTAGGATTTTGGTCGAATGGTTTCACAGATCTGTCATTCAATTTAGAAACTGCTCAACTAGCATTCAAATTAATATTCACATGTCGAAGCGTAATTTTTATCATTCAAATTAAAACCTGTCATTCGTATTCGTAATATTTTGTATTAAAGGTAGGAATGTATAGGGGGAAGAATTGCAACAAACTTTTACAGTTTTTAAATAATGCAGTTAAAATAATTTGCCATTGGGGTATAAGCTGTTATTTCATTTATTTATTTTCAGGACAATGCAGATGGGTGTAGTCAGACATAAAGTAAAGAAGGGGCGAAATCAAGGGATATGGTATTTCTGCACGGAAATGTTCATATACCCGGTAAAGGTGGGGGTACCTTCAATCGCCCCTTTTTACTACAGACTCGGAATTTTACATAAGTAATTCACATCGTCTCTTCTACCCAGCACACCCCTCTGTTTTTCTTAAAGAGTTTCATAGTTTACTTGCCCGCCAGCAGATCGATGGCTAAAGACATGGCTTAATAATGAATCATGTTAAATTGTTGACTATAGTCCCTACCCCAGTCACAATATTGTACCCTTCTTCCATAATGAAATTATGATGAAATTATGATAAATTTATGATGAAACATGAGACAAACAACTTCCTTACATGAACATTTACAAATATACTGAGACCATAAGGTTCGTAGATGCAAGACGTTTTTTTCTTCTTAACAATCAAACTTAAATGCCGATGAATATCAGATAAATTTAATAAGTATAAGTGTATAAATGCAAGATAATGAAATATGATGAAATACACATGAAAAAACAATCTTGAAAGAAAAAGAATGAGCTATAAAAAGTGTGTAATAAACGAGAAATGTATATTGACCATCAATTTAAGTGCACAAAGTGCTAATTTGAATGCTACAAATGAATTAGAATGCTAGAAGTACACCGTCGAGTTGTCAGAAAATCGTGTTGCGCCAAATCGAATGACCAAATAGCGAAAGAAGCACATTGTTCATTAGTTTGAATGAAATTATGTAGATTCTAACGAAAATTCCATAGATTTGAAAAATAGAAAAGGGAATATAAACCCGAGATATACCTGACTGCACTAAAACCGTCGAATTTGAACGCTTGACAAATGAATTTGAATGACAAACTCGCGAATTTGGCATGGAAATCCTATAATAATTATTATCATCATTATACCAATAGTAATACTTCTTCTTCTTCTTCTACTACTCCTACTACTACTGCTACTACTACTACTACTACTACTACTACTACTACTTCTTCTTCTACTACTACTACTACTACTACTACTACTACTACTACTACTACTACTACTACTACTACTTCTACAACAACTACTACTACTAGTACTACTACTACTACTACTACTATTTCAACTATTTCAACTACCACTAATAATGAAAAGGGTAGTGGTAATAACAACCACAATAATGATGATTATAATAACAATTAAAATATTATTACTACTACATGAACTACTACTACTACTACTACTAAAAATAATAATGATAATAATACACGCAAAAAACTGAGGTGTTAAATGTTGGGTGCTGAGTGAGATTCTGCACTTGAAGTGCCAAAATCAGCACTTGACGGGTTAACTTTAACAAGGAAACCGAAACGTGCTGAATATTTGAGTGCAGAAAACGAGTGCTATAACAATATGCAGCACTTAACATCGAGTGCTGACTGCATAACCTGATCTGATTGGTCGGTTAGTATAATATCTGTTACCTTGTGAATATTTGTTTTTGAATCAAATTCAGCTAAGAGATTCTTACATTCTTCATTCTCCAGGTCAATACCCAAGGCCTCAAAAGTCTGAATAACTTTGCTCCTTAAACTGTCAACAACATCAGTATTCAAAGCTGTTACAGCAGATAACACTCTGTTTGTCATAGCATGGGTCATGAGTAAGTGAAACAGATAATAAATTCTTTGCAACTTAATATTTCTCGAATCTATACCTTACCAAATTGAAGGGAAATGAACGGGGACTGTCAGGGCTATTCGGCTAGGACCTCGATCTTGATCGCATGTGGTTTCAATGTATATTGTAAGCGTTTAACAGACCACGATATCTTTTTGTCATATCTCAACAAAGGGTATAAATCCTGAATCAGAAAAGAAACCTCACGAAGAATAGTAATTCCTACTTTATAACAAGGTCGCATTGCATTCATGTCTATGGTATATGCACTCAAAAAGACAAGTTAGATATACCGTGTAGTGATCTTCATTGAACGTATATACACCTAGGCTGTAGTCGCCATGCATCGTAGTGGGCCACGCTATTTTCTCTTTTTTACTTCTACATCTCCACTAAGTTTTCCTTATTCACTATTCTTTTTTGAGATTATGATTTACTTGGCTGGTGAGATTTTCTCATTGTTTTCGAGTATTACCCTTCTATGTTTGTCTTCTTTCTATTTTGCCCACTTTAGTGCCAAGTAGAAGGAATCGTCGACATAATTATTACCATGTTATTTATACAATCGAAAAGTGAAATGTGAAAAATAAAACTGAACTTAAAATAAAAATGAACCTTTTGAAGTGACTCGGTAACATTGTAAAAGGTTGATTATTGTATTCCTACTCACCCTCTAACATGCAAAACATCCTGAAAAAGATATTTATGGTTTCCTTTAAGGGCGTCACTGTGCGACACCGTCTTAATACAGTAAAATACCCCAATCATTTTTGAATTGTCCCAACCGTTTTTTATGAAAATAAGACATAAGACAGGATTTAAAAAATCTTTCAACATTTAAATGCCTGGAATGGTATATAAAGCCAATTCATTGCTTTGTGACGATTTACATTCACCTAAAATGTCATTAAATTGTAATAATATAGTGTGGAGAATTAAGGAATCGATCAGATCAGTTTTTCCCAATTGTTATCATTAATAATGACCTGTTTTTAACTCAAACTTTCAGATTATCTCAAATTTTAGTGAGCACCCAATTTGTTTTCCCCAGAAATTAGAAAATTGCGTCGACTGGTAATTCGCTCAGGGGGGGGGGGGGGGGGGAGCATAATTTAAGCAGTTAAGGAGCATATTTTTTTATTTTTTTTTTCCCTCTCCCCTTGACCCCCCCCCTCCCCTAAAAAAAATTAAAATAAAAAAAGTTGAGGGGGGGGGGGTAACCCTCAAAACACCGCCCCTGCGTACGCGCCTGCAGCTGCATGGCACAATTTTAATAACAGTCTAGTGGAATGCCATATACTGTTTTTTTTTCTTTCTAGCGAGGTCTTTATGATTATGCATTGTAAAGGAAGCATCCTGCCGAGTGAGTGAAACAGATAATAAATTCTTTGCAAGTTAATATTTCTTGAATCTATACCTTACCAAATTGAAAGAAGATGAATGGGGGCTGTCAAGGACATTCGGCTAGGACCTCGATCTTGCTCGCATGTGGTTTCAATGTATATTGTTAGCGTTTATTCAGACCACGATATCTTTTTGTCATATCTCAACAAAGGGTATAAATCCTGAATCGGGAATGAAACCTCACGAAGAATAGTATTATCTGCTTGTAAACAAGGTCGCCTGACATCGATGTCTATGGTATATGCACTCCAAAAGACATGTTTGATGGATATACCGTGTAGTTGTCTACATGTTGGTTATAAGCTCTAGTCCCCATGCATTGTAGTGGGCCACGCCTTCTTTTTCATTTTTTCCTTCTCCATCTCCCCTAAGTTGTCCTTATTCACTATTCTTTTTTGATAATTATTTACTTTTTTCTCATTGATTTCGAGTATAATCCTTTTGTGTTTTGTGTTTCTTTCTATATATTTTTCCCACTTGTAGCCCCTTTTTACGTTTCAAGTATAAAAGGATTCGTCGACATTATAACCAGTTATAAAATAGAAAAGTGAAATGTGAAAAATAAAACTGAACTTTAACTGAAACTAAACCGTTTAAGTACATTGAATGACACCCATTGCCTCCAGCTATTTACAACGTTTGAGAGGAAAATTTGACACGGAGTGACGTTTCTATGTCTTTTTTTTTTAAAAATCTTTCACTTCTGCGTGCAACCTTATTCTCTGTAAGCGTGTTATCAAAAATATAATGGTGATGGTTTATTAGAGAAACAAATCTTGTTATCATTCTCGTGGTTGTAGTTATCGATCAGGTGTGACCAGCGGTAAACAGATATTAAGTGGAACCATTCAGCCATGATAAATAACTAGTCTAAAAGAAAGCAGTTTTGAGCAATTCTGACAACAACAAAATCAATGAAGTTATGACTGTTTAAAAGTTGTAATCACTTTAAATACTTATGGACAGTTCTAGTTGGCTGAACCGGTATTGTCACTTTGACGTTACGCCGGACAAAATTCGCATTTGTTTTAACACAAAAAGTGATTAAAATGTCAATTTTTAAATATTAATGACTGAGATGGGCCTTTTCCTTTTTTGGACAATCTATGATGCTGTGCTATCCACAATATATATTGTGTAGTGTAACTGTAAGACGAGAGAAGGCGCTTGTAGAGGTGTCGTGGTCGAGTGGATGTGTCACTGGACCATGGATCACGTGGTCCGTGGTTCAAGTCCCGCTGCGGCACTAATGTACTATGGCAAGACATTAATCTATATTTGCCACACTCAACCCAGGTCAGGTAAATTGGTACCTGGTAGGATTATTCCTTGAAATGCACTGCGCTGATAACCGCTGCCGGAGCTAAAGCTAGGGTAATATTCCCAAAGCTATTTGGAAGCGCATAGAGATATTATATAATATGATATGCGATAGTTTCCACCTCCATCAGAATCACAGTACTGTCAATATTCGACCTTTTGATTCAACTTGTTTCTATCGCTATTTACAGACAATGAACAGCGTAATTATCATTATAAAATCTGACTCAAAGACGCTATGTTCCATTTGTAGGCCAACAAATTAAAAAGGTTAAAAATAAACTTGAGTTCTGGTAAAAAAAGAAAATGAATTCTCACAGAAAACGAAACTTACACTGAATGTTCAAGATTACAAATAAATGTCATGTGCCAAACAATTTTGGAAGAAAATGTATACTGGCTGAGTAATGAGCATAGAAAGATAAGGAAATATGGGTAGTACTAGCCCCGACACCATGTGTGTTGTCCCATATACATCTTTCTGTGTAAGTGATTGTTACTTTACCAAGACTCTGCCAAATTTATGATGATTTTGATGACTCCAGAACCTTGCATTACACACCATTACTTACATGCTATATGATCAACTTTTCTGATCCATTCCACACCTTTTCTTTCACAATGCAATCGCATTACCAGAACTCAAGTTTATCTTTAAATTCCAACCTCATTTGAAAGACAATACTAATTTAGAACTTCCCTCAAAACAGAAGGGCTTGAAAATAGCTTAAAGTTGGAAAATAATGACCATTAGTTGTCGAAGCAACTTAAGTGATTGCAATCACCTAAGTAATAGTTTGATATTCAGACCCTTTTACCGAATGGTCGCAAGTTTTGTGCTGGACAAAGATTTGATCGGTATAATTTTGGCCATTGCAAGTAGTGGGTTATTGATGTAGACAAATGCTCATGTACCTTTTACAGCTCATTTGATGCATGTTTTACCAAGGAAAAAAGATATTTCAGTCAGTCACTTAATAGTGTCTAGAAGGTAAACGGGTTTCCTTGCATAATTAGAATACTAGGAAACTGCTAATGTTTAAATTTCACAGATAGTACATACATGACATATTCATAATTCCTGCAAAGTTCTACATAATTTGATATTGGCTGCGAAAGGGACATATCTTAAGTATCTTTAATACAAATATGTTAAATTGATTAGTGCATTTCACATTACACGACGCGAAACAGTACAGACCCCAATGGCCCTTCTGAAATAAAAAAATGAAAGTTTCCAAAATGTATGATTCAGGAGGGTTTTTTCTTATAAGAGGACATGAAATAATGCGCTAGTCATGATATACTTTGAGTGGTGCCCCAAGGGAGAAGGCACTTAGGAGGAAAAACAAGAAAAATAATGATATTTTGTACGCGAAAAACGGGAGAGTTGTCTCATGACTACGTCACAATCCGCTGACCGAAAATCTAATGTGACATTCGTATGGTTTTAGTGATGTCATATTTCCAACATTCAGAACTCCCTTATTATTGGCCTGATTTATTCTAAACGTTCCAATTTCTGTTTCTCTTATTTAATTTGCTTTGCTACTAATGAATTGATTACAAGGGTTCGATTGCCCTTTAAAATTTTTGAACTGCAGAACTTACCTTTCACCCTGTTCATCGATGATGGTGTAAGGTCGATTTCTGCCATCTTCCTGGGTCGAATTATACGACCCCATTTTGAATATCGACGATGTTTTGATATCACCAGTGAAATCTGTTTAGAATAAGTGTTCTGTGTGTACTTCTACCTCTGTCGCTTGCTTGCACTCTAATAACCCGTTAACGTACTCTAGTCCGCTTATGTGCTTGCCTGCAAGTGCATTCGACCCATACGATGATAGTGTGGTGTGGGAGAGAGTTTGTGTGTGTGTGTGTGTGTGTGTGTGCGTGTGTGAGGGGGGGGGGGGTGAGGAGTCGCAGACCCATGGTTAACATATGAATAAGTCAGAGTCTATTGTTGAAATTTGCCTAGTTGTTATGATCTATCAGGCATGGTTTTCTCCACTTCTTAGACCCCGTTTACAGTGAGAAAAGGGCCAGGGCCGAGCCAGGGCCGAGCCAGGCCTACTCGGCGTAAACAAACGATTATTTGGGGGGCGCGCCGGGGGTCACAGTGCAGATCCAGTCGCACGCGATTTGCAGTGAATCTTTTCCCCAATTTCCTTTACACTTCAATTTACATTTCCTTTACTTTCACTTCCGGAGTAACAGTTGGCCGCGCATTTGGCCCTGCGTGCGTTTACAGTGAGAAAAGACCGGGCCGAGCCGCGGCCTATCCGCGGCCGAGACTACCTGCAGAGCAGGGCCAAATGCGCGTTAACAGTGCTAGGCCTGGCCGCGGCTCGGCCGCGGCCCAGCCCGGCCCTTTTCTCACTGTAAACGGGGTCTTAGAGGTGTCGTGGTCGAGTGGATACGTCGCCGGACTGTCGATCACAAGGTGCGTGGTTCGAGCCCCGCCGCGATACTAATGTCCTTTGGCAAGACATTGATCTACATTTGCCACACTCCACCCAGGTGAAGTAAATGGGGACCTGGAATGTATTCCTTGAAAAGCAGATCGCGTGACAGCTGCTCTGCTAAAGCTAGGGTAATTGTGCTGTATTATTGTACAGCGCCTAGAGACTTCTGAGAAAGTTAGTGATAGGCGCTATACAAGCAAATATAATTATTATTACCACACGTTCACATCCGGGTGAAGTAAATGGGGACCTGGAATGTATTCCTTGAGATCGCGTGACAGCTGCTCTGCTAAAGCTAGGGTAATTGTGCTGCATTATTGTACAGCGCCTAGAGACTTCTGAGAAAGTAAGTGCTAGGCGCTTTACAAGCAAATATAATTATTATTACCACACGTTCACATCCGGGTGAAGTAAATGGGGACCTGGAATGTATTCCTTGAAAAGCAGATCGCATGACAGCTGCTCTGCTAAAGCTAGGGTAATTGTGCTGCATTATTGTACAGCGCCTAGAGACTTCTGAGAAAGTAAGTGCTAGGCGCTATACAAGCAAATATAATTATTTTTACCACACGTTCACATCCGGGTTCACATTCCTTGATACCCTTTTGAATTGGTTGAGTTCATCTATGCATCCACTTTGCATGGAATCAGTGAGTCTTGATTAAACCATGGACCTACTACAAATGGACAGTGATCGGTACCATAATACATCCATGCACCTGACTCTGTCAACAGTTTCATAATGACATTCCAAACATGCTTCCAAGCTTTGATATCATCACTACCGCCGCCAGTCAGCCATAAAACACCCAAACTGTGCCTTGAAGAATCTACAAAATGACTGCGGAAAAGAAACTGAATCGCTTAAAATCAGCCGTAGACGAGAGTCTTCATGCATAGCTGATTGTCAACGAAACGGAGTTAAGTCTTTTGTCAAATCTGCTTTTTGCTACGGCAGGCAACCAGTGAAAACGAATTCGTTTGTTAAAATTATGAAAATGTAAGGGCTACTTTAAACAAACAGAACTTTGTTATTCCTCGCTCATTTTTCCTGATTGAGGTGTCATATGAAAGGGCAGAAACTCAACTTTCTGGAAATGTGAATTTTTCTTCGAAATTCAGATACCGCCCGCCAAATGTCTTTTGGGTTTCCTTCCTTCAAATTGCTTTTTATCACTCATGCGTGAAATATGCATCATCTGAGTAGCATGTGCAGTGCAGATCTCTCTCAGAAAAAGACTGAGTATGAAATCGTAGTGAATAGAACATTTTTTGGTTAAATATTTTGGTCTCTATTTTGAGTTGTGTTCCATTTAGAACCTACGATATATCACTGAGTTTTGACAGTTCTACAATATAACTAAGGCCTTGACCGATGATCGCTTTATAAGCAATCAAAAGAATACTGAATACTATTCTTTGGTGTATTGAGAGCCAGTGCAGATCTCTCACAGAAAAAGACTGAGTATGAAATCGTAGTGTATAGAACATTTTTGGGTTAAATAATTGTGATATGGATCAAACATCGCCATGGTTGTTTGTGGGGGAAAAATGTGACATTCCCTATACATTTTAATTAAATGGGATGAAGGTGAACGCGGCGAAGCTGCTGTCGCAAAAGAGTAAAATGAAATAAAAAAAATTAATGAATGAATAAAATGCCAGATGAATGTATATAGAGAAATGAAGATAAGGAATACAATATAAACAGCACATTGTTAATAACTGAAAAAGGGGTCAGAGAAAGCCAGTAACTAACATTTCAAAAGAGTTTTTATCTTTGTAGCAAACAGTAGAAGAAAAAAACGTCGCAACAAAACGATTTTCAAAAGTCAATGTTGACCAGACCTTGCAAAGGAGTTAACTATCCTTGTTGCCATTGTGGTGCTCTAGGATTTCTAGGAATTAATTCACGTGATCTACAGTCCAGTCAGAGGCGGCCCTCCCACTGTGCCCTCCCACTTTTTCAAGCACCCGAAAAGTGCCCAATTTTACAAAGGAAAAGTAACCATTTAACTTTGTAAGAAGTGCCCCTTTTTACGTAGGAATAGTGCCCCTTTTACTTTGACAAGTGCCCATTTTAATTTGTAAAAGCGCCCCTTTCCTTTTTCACCTCTGATAATTGTCCTTTTAACATTGATACATGCCCCTTTTCCTTTCTAATACGGGACCTATCCCCTTTTCATAAATGCCCCTTTCACCTCTTATTAATGCCATTATCAAAATCTGATGGGGGCCCCTTTTCCGTCGACAATTGCTCATTTCCTATACTCATGACTGACTCTTTTTTTCTATCCCTGGTGAGTGCCTCTTTTTGAAGGTGTAAGAAGTGCCCAATTTTCACCTCTGATAATTACTCTTTGTACTTTGACACATGCTCCTTTTCTTTTCTGATAAGTGTCCCCTTTTCCTCTCATCATTGAACGTGTCCCTAATTTCACGCGACTAAGAGCAATTTTCCCCAAAGCTCGATCGCTACGCTCGCACGCATTTATAAATGATATACTTATGTTACTTATCAAAGGTCTTCCGTTATGAGAATGTGCCTATAACTCAATCAGGATTTTTTTTTTTCCTCTTTTAATAGATGTAATTTTTTGGCACTGCGACCTCAAAAATCTTTAATTTTTTCCTCGCTCGCTTCGCTCGCTCGCAAATATATTTTCAGACAATCACACCCAGCTGCAAAGTATGATGCTTAAGCAATATCTTGTATGGTGTAAAAAGTGAAGCAAATATTGAAATCATCCCTGATAAACAGTTTAGGGGTATATACCACTGTCTTTAAAAAAATGTTATATTCTCGCTTTGAGATTTCCCTTTGTAGCTGCCCTTTTTTCCAGAGAGTGCCCCTTTTTTTTATTGGTGCCCCCCCCCACAGTGATGTATTAACTAGACTAAGACACCTCCACATAAACGGGTATATTGTGTTCAAAGTAGTTAAATGACCTTCAATAACATTTCAATTCGATTCTAGTGCCAGACGTTTGTAAATATAGGTTTTTTTCAGATACGACGCAGTAAAATGAAACAAATAAAACTACCGCGTTATTTTTTTAGAGAGTAAATGAAAGGAAACTGCTCGTAAACGGGGCCCGACGCGTTGACAATTCATGGGAACATACGTACTGCAGCCTAAGGATGTCAATACCCTGGCTAATTTTGACTCACCAACAACTTTCTATTTCTACTCTACCAAACTTGCTAGAGTCCGAAATAGCTAGAACAAAACGTGTAGGATCAGGACACCACACAAGTCCTAAAAATTGTTATCATTTATCCTACAACGTCCCCATTATAGTGAATATGTATAAACAGGACTCCGCGTTGTCATGTTTGTGGAGGAATTTTAAATCTTCGCCTAAGGAATAATAGTTGTTCGCAGACCGTATAGTTCAATTCAATTCAATTTTTGTTTCGCAATATAAAAATCAAAGTATACAAGGTAACAGTAAATGTTAACTATATCTACAAAGTGTATATGCGGGGCTTTCCATGAAGGTTGAACTTTATACATACACTGAATTAACATGGCCTCAACCTAAGACTTGAGAGTTCAGGCCTGGACTACAACACAGAAAGATATATAGAAAGTCCCCAAAATCAATCAATAAATATATGTATTTTTTAATTATATTTGTATTAGTATCATTATTAATATTATTATTATTATTATTATCATCATCATGATCATCATTATTTAGTTTTTGATAACCAGTAGGCCTAACCCACATCAAAAGCAAAAGGGGGTCAGAAAACCATGCCTGATTGATTATAAGAACTAGGCAAATTTCAACAAAAGACCTTAATTCATCTGTTAACTATGGGTCTGCGGTTACCAGGGACCTATAGTTAACAAATGAATTTGAGTCTATTGTTGACATTTTTTCTGGTTGTTATAATCAATCAGGCATGGTTTTCTGACCCCCTTTTGGTTTTGATATGGGTTACTGGTAATTGAGCATTGAGGCTTGAGCACTTTACGGAATGATAGAGCAAACCTAAGTATATACAGTGCGTCCCAGAAAAAACGAAACCGAGAAGTATCGATGTTCTATCATAACTTAATCACAACTATAATTAATGAATGATACATATTTGGAAAGCTTAGAGTCTCCTCTTTCATTTGATGCTACTCAGATAATGCATATTTCACGCATTAGTGATTAAAAGTAATTTGAAGGCAGGAAACCAAAAAGACATTTGGCGGGCGGTATCTGAATTTCGAAGAAAAATTCACATTTCTAGAAAGTTGAGTTTCTGCCCTTTCATATGACACCTCAATCAGGAAAAATGAGCGAAGAATGACAAAGTTCTGTTTATTTAAAGTACTGCTTGCATTTCCATAATTTTATTAAACGAATTCGTTTTCACTGGCTGCCTGCCGTATCAATAAACGAAATTAACAAAAGACCTAACTCCGTTTCGTTGACAATCAGCTGTAGACGAGAGTCCTCATGCGTGGCTGATTGTCAACGAAACGGAGTTAAGTCTTTTGTCAAATCTGCTTTTTGCTACGGCAGGCACCCAGTGAAAACGAATTCGTTTGTTAAAATTATGAAAATGTAAGGGCTACTTTAAACAAACAGAACTTTGTTATTCCTGGCTCATTTTTCTTGAGTGAGGTATCATATGAAAGAGCAGAAAATGAACTTTCTAGAAATATAAATTTTTCTATGAAATTCAGATACCGCCCGCCAAATTACTTTTTGTTTTCCTTCCTTCAAATTGCTTTTAATCACTCATGCGTAAAATATTCATCACGTGAGTAGCATCAACTGAAAGAAGAGACTCTAAGCTTTCCAAATATGTATCATTCATTAATTATGGTTGTGATTAAGTTATGATAAAACATCGATACTTCTCGGTTTCGTTTTTTCTGGGACGCACTGTATATATACCCCCCCCCCCCCACACACACACACACATATATGTATCATATTTATATATAGGCCTATATAAATATAATATATGAAGAAATAAAATTGAAACCGGTCATAGTGGACAAGAGAACTCTCTTAAGGATTTTTTATTTCGAGTGTTTAAATTATTATTTGTATTTCGCCGTGACGGAGGATTATAAACAGAGTATTTATTATATATGTGTGTGTGTGTCTGTGTGTCTATAAAAATCATAGTGAAAGGAATTCATGTTAAGAATGTGGAACTCCTCATCAAGTAAAGTTTCGTTTTCCTTTCGGTGTAATGACTCCGGCACGTGACGTATTATGTACTACATATTAAGCTCGTTAAATTCGACATGAATGCGCCTAACATTTATGGAAAAACCTTGAATTCCTGATATTTCGTTCGATCTCTTTATTTCATGTCCTGGAAAGTAACTAGTGTGTGTCGTGTTGGAGTTAAAGAATATCTGGCATTCGACACTTAAAAACAAATCAGGATATGCTCCTCTCCTTCTCCCACATTTTTTCTCTTGAAGTTCCCTCTCTTTCTCTCTCTCTCTCTCTCCCCTGATTCTCTTTCTCCCAACTCTCTCCTCTCTCTCTCTCTCTCTCTCTCTCTCTTTTTTCTCTCCACGAGATCTTTCCTCACACATTTTTTTCCCGTCCGCGCTCACTCTTTCTTTCCCTCTATCATATATACCACCACAAACTCTTTGCCATGTGATTATTTGATTATTTTCACCCTTCAGTACATCTTCCTACATCCAGTCAATTATAGCACTACACTACAACTCCTATACATGTTTGTTTAGTAATTAATATTTGACGTTTATTTGTGATCAAGTTTCACTTTATTCCATGTGCTTAATTCTACCGACACAAAATTACTTCAATAAATTTGACAAATACACAAACCAAATCTAATGTCTGATACATACGATATCAAAGACATCCGTTAAAGGGATAGTTGAGTTCTGTTTTCAGACCGCAATTGCCTTCAAAGTGCATGGTTATTGCTCTTATTCTTACCTATGACATTTCTAGTGCCCTTTTAGGACCTAAAATTGCTATGAAGGTCATTTTAGACCCAAAATGTGTGAAATTTAGCCAATACGATCATACCAATTCAGCTCCACTTAAAAAAAAAAAAAGGTGAGCGTTAATTAATTAACTAATAACAATAGATGGGCCATCTGGCTGTACGTAACATAACCAACTTGATAAAACAAACAAAAAAATACATCAGCATTGGCTGGAATGCAACGTAGAAGGCGCTATTTCTTTTTCTCAACGGCTGGTTTCAAATTTTGAATATTTTTGATGGTACACAAATATTAGAAACCGTTATATTTGTGGATATTTCAGCCGTCTCTGAACCGATTTTGTAATTTAAATTGTATATTCTTTCAAATTTGACACTCAGATTTTCATTATCTCACAAAAAATTATTTGTGAAGCGTCCTCTGCAACAGAACTCAACTATCACTTTATCCTTGTCAATCACCCTACGAAATATAAGCCTACAAACACTACAATGACGTGTTGCATAATGATATACTGCAGAGTATTCGAATTGCCCTGGAGTTGATTTTTTGAAAGCCTTTGCGATTGTCTGAAGCAAAAAACACATTTTATTCATCAAGATTCAAAAGACTGTCAAAAATTGAACTGAAGCCACTTTCAGTAGCCTTGTCCAACACATTATGATTATGTATAGACAAACATTACAAGGACGTGTTGCATTAAGCTATACCGACGAGTATTGACATCGCCCTGAATGTCTTTGTAATGGTGCTAATATCAAATGTACACTAAACGGTAAATGTTACATATATATATATATATATATGTATGTAGGGTAAGTGTATGGAATTGGAGACCCTTAAGCACATCTGCATAATTTACATAAACATAAAAAATGGTACACATACAGAAAGTTTTGTATTCTTTTCAGTAACTTCTTTTCTTTCTTTGGTAACAAAATTGTGGTCATGATGTAACTGATTATTAAGATAACAGTGATTAATGACGTCATCACCAAAGGTCTCTCATTACCTACATGTGTAGGTAATGAGGGACAGTTACAAATCAAGACATTTTAAATAAAATTTGAATGCAAATGGGATCATAGTTAGTTCAAACACTTTTTGAAAGAGATACATGCAGCCAATGAACTTACCGTTATTTTGAAACGGTTTTAAAACAATGTGGCCCAAAATATTTTTTGTTTTGTTTACAGTAATAAAGGTACTTTAAATTATGTTGAAATACTTTCAGAATAGTGTTCTGGCAATGTGACTTTTACATTGATCAAACTCACAGCATATAAACAACTTCTTCAAGATAAAGGTGAGTTCTGGTCATCCGATTGCATTGTGAAAGAAAAGGTGTGGGAATGGATCACAAAAAGTTGATCATGTAGCATGTAAGTATTGGTATGTACCGCAAAGGAGTCATCAGTATCATAATAAATTTGGCCCAGTCTTGGTAAAGTAACAAGCACTGTACACAGAAAGATGCATATTGGGCTACACAAATAGTGTCGGGGCTACCAACCTTGATTTCATAATCTTTCTATAATCATTACTCAGCCAGTATAAATTTTCTACCAAAAATGTTTAGCAATTGACATTTATTTGTAATCTTGAACATTCAGTGTAAGTTTCGTTTGATTCTGTGAGAATTACTTTTCTTGTTTTAAAACCAGAATTCGCCTTTGTCTTTAAAATAAAATGCATTCAAATTAGAATGGTGACACGAACAACCAAATATGTTTCATGATAGTGCCTTACAACATGAAATGAACAACTGGGAGAAAGTAGGCCCCCATCTTGGACCTGGTGTTCCCCAATGCCTACACACATTTCTGATCAGAAACCATTCATAATGTGCATTGCATTACCCATTCACAACACACAATGGGCATAAGTTTTCTGTGATGGTTGGCACACTCCATAAACTTCCTTTTAAAACTACTTTTTTAAAAGCTACCCCTAAATACATGCATACACCACAACATTCAGTGGAAATTGTGTTTTTATATCTGAGCAAAATGTTAAGATCAAAATTGCTTATCTTGGTCAATTTTGTCAATTTTGTCAATTTTGCCAATTTTCTCGGAGAAAGAACGCATTGTAGTCTTCGAAATGAATTGGATATATGCAATAGTGTCGTTAATGGCCACATTTGGCGCTATAACAATATTGGAGCCAACACGGACAGACAGTGATGGGTTCAAGCTTGGTGGTCTCCAATTCCCTACACCTACCCTATATATACAGGCCAATAAACAATCACCTATGTTGCATAACTGCAGGTCAACTGAAGTCACTTTAAATAGCCTTTTCGATTACGTTATGGTATGTACGAACATGACAATCACGTTTTATGTGATGACGTAGTATAGCGTATCGAAATAGCCCTGAATTGATCTCTCGAAACTCTTTGCAATCGTGTTAATATCAAGTGTTCACCAAACGGTTAATAGGGACTTTTAGATTCACACGAAGACAATGGGGATTGCTACGATCGACGTCCTTTTAATGCACTGCCTTGAATGGACGTCACACGTATCAGTCCACGCAAATCTAAAAGTCCCTACTGCTGTATAGGTGTGTACGCATACAGAATGAACATAAGGATTAAACCCGAATTACGAATCCTAACGCGATCTTATTTAGTTTCATATCTGCTCTTTTCCCGCCCCCTCCCTCACCCACTCCGGGAACGGAGGGATACCATGCGTGTTCCCAAAATCTCCGGCTCGTACAAAAGAAAAGGGTCTACCCGTATTGAATTTACACACCGGACTTATGCTGAAAGGGGGGGGGGGGTGGTGCTGAAAAGGCTCTTATAACAAAAGAAAAAGGTTTACCCTTATTGACTTTACACACCGGACTTTTGCCTGAAAAAGGGGGGGGGGGTGCTGGGAACACGCATATGCATATCCTAAATAACACTGAGTGGGGGGGGGGGGGGGGCGGGGCCCTGTAATTTTACAATTTTACATGACATGACTATAGTGATATTCCATGTAAGTTGTATTAATAATAATAATAATAATATTAATGATGATAATAATAATGTTTATTTGTCAACCCAGAGTACCCTTATAAGTATCAATTTCTGTTCTCTCTCATTCATATTATTTCCCCGATTTTTGCACGGCGACCGTGATAATTAAGCGCAGAAACATTCAGGGATTTCTTCCTACCGGCTACCTATTTACTGCACCCAGGTGGAGAGTGGCAAACGTAGATTGGTATCTTACCCAAGAACATAAGTGCCGAAGTGGGACTCAAACCGTGAACCTTATTAATTGTCCCTTTGGACAAATACAATTATAAAAACAAGTAGTGCTTACAATTATAAAGTGTAGAATTTAGACAAAGGATCTAATCATGCCTGCACATTGCCCATAAGTCGTCATTTGCCTGACATAAAATTCCGTCAGCGACTCGAGTTGCGAGAGTAATGCTTTAACAGAAATTGAACGTAGAGTGCAAAATGGTTTATTTTACTGACATATGCATCAATCGCTACTGCAAGCTTGATAAAAATAGGCAATTGTAATGGCTATTGATTTATTGATTTTTATGTTATCCATATCATATCTTTTCATACATTTGATACATTTTCATTAGATACATTTTTTTCTTTAAAGTAGATATTCATTGATTTTTTTCATTATTGCAAGGTTGAAACTTTGATTCGACAAGGTTATCAACATTCAATGCTTGGAAACATTCGAAGTGATGATTATTATAAATTACAAAATGCTTACATATACAGCCCCGACATCGCACCTGAAGAGCTCTCCGAACGCTGCTGAGATGTGTGAGATCACAGTATGGACATGATTTGCACAAGAAGACGATATCCCATGACATCTCACACATTTTCAGTGCCTGTGTTTTCATATTCTCTTGAGTTCTTTCTCTTACTTCACTACCGTCAGGCTAAATGTATAATCCATTGCCTCACTCTTAACCCCGCGCATGGTTTTATTTTGATGACAAATGCAGCGATACAAAAATAATGGAATCTGTCGCTTGTAAACAAAATAAGACGCCATTGTATATTCAGCTGCACACACCGCGGTATGTTCGGCGTTTCAAGAGGGAACACATGCCGTCCTTAATATCATTCCGGGGTTTTGTCAATTTGAAAGTTTGGTTTCTTTGATTGTTAATTAACCCCTATCCTGTGTATCTACAAGCAAAAGATTTTAGTTATCAGAATCAGGTCATATCCCTTTTTGAATGGTTTGACATGCCATTACATTTATATACACTAAACTCATTATTATTTGACAAATAATAGCTTTGCAATTATGTTCATTCTTTATGGGATGTCGTCTGCTTAGGCAGTATTGGTCCATTATAGTGACGTCATTAAAACATCGTTATTTTTCCGGCGAATCTCTCGTATATCCCAGCTGCAATGGAGGTGGTTGTATTTGTATTTTTATAAATCACCCGATATGGAGTTGACCTAAAACTTGTACGATGGCCATCTGTTAGCTTACCAGTTTCTAGTGATACATTAATTGACATATTTGTGATTTTCTTTGAATTTCACCTTTAAAGTCTGCTTGTGACAATGTATAGAAAAGGTAATAATTGTTTTTGTTTACGCTTAATGCATAAGGCAATCAAAGTGAGGCATCGTGTGCAACGGGCTATAGAGCTCTTTTCCCCACTTTTTTCGTTCTTATTTTGAGACAGTGTATACTTGCATCATGATATATCATGACGACATTTTATGCCGTGTACGTCATTGATTGACCAGTAGTTGTGGTCATGTGTTCCTCGTTGCCAGTCGCTCTGGATCTGCAAACGGACCGAACCATTCGCACGACACTCTCACGAAAAACGCGATCCATTCGACAGTAGATAAAAGGATTAATTGCTGAGCTGATGAAATAGAGCAGAATATCAACATGGCTGATGATGCCGTTGAAAGCAAAGTCATTGGAAACCACCAGGCACAAGCGCCTTACACCGTGGGGTGTATGGCAGATGAGAAACGCAATGACGACGCAAACAATAAGCCTTGACGCTCTGATTTGACGGAAGGCTGCGTCTCGATTTTCAGATGACGTTGCTGTTCCCTGTCCGACGCATTGGATGGCGGTTATGCGACGCGCCTGCTTTACCGAGATTCGTAAAATTTGAATGTTGAACATGACTACAGCAACATTGCATGATATGATAATGCAGAAGATCAAAATATCGTTAGTATCCGTTGTTGTCGTGGGGTAAATCCGAACATTCGAACAATAAAAAGATGGAATAATTGGTTTAACGCTTTCGGTTACAATCTGTTCTATTGCGATCAGCGCGGATGTTAGCCAGCCGAGTAAGGCCAACATTAGGATACGCTGTGGTGTCATGAGAGCATTATACCGTAGCGGTTTCAAGACGGCCAAGTAACGGTCGAACGTGATGATTACCATATGAAACATGGAATCACTGGCGCACATGTACACAACGCTAGTGAAGTACACGTCCCATTTTGCCGAGCAGGTTATATCGTTGGTGACAACCCTGCGATAAAGCTCAAGAGGAATGGCGATTGTTCCGGTGATAACATCGGTAATGGCCAAGCTGGTTAGGATATAGTACGACGGTTTCTTCAGCGCTCTTTGAGTAAAAACTGCCGTAATCACCATCACATTTCCAGCTAGGAGGACGATGATGCAAGGAATGCCGATGCCGAGATACACAGCGGTTCTCCCGGTAAATGTGTTCAGTTGAAATGTGGTAGTATTGAGTAACGTGTAGTAGATAGCCATGGTTTAGGAAGCCAAGGTTTTAAGTAAATGGTTCAAAAATAAAAACGTTTATAGAATAGGCAAAAGGTACATGGCTTCATGGATGAACATGGGATATTCTGGGAGACAGCTCCGAATCCAGCCAATTTGATGGAGTATCTTGCTTCCAACTGGTCAAAAGATTCTCATCATGGCATCTAAAGGAGCAGATATGTATGACATCTGAGTCTGACTCGGGCAGCTAGCAAATTACCCACCGCAGTGGACCTAGTTTCTTCAATAATTGATTGCATTCCACCGCAATAATTGCCGCCGTGTTTACGTAGCTACATCATTTACAAATTATGGAAACTCGAATTGAAATGTCATCCTCTTTCTATTTTCTCATATCTCCAATTTTCTCCTTTCTCCAATTTTTAATTTCCTTTCCTTAACTTCTTCAATTGACTTTTCTTAAAAAAAGAGGTTGTGTATGCCTTCCTCGCTGTTGTAAATTACACCTTCTTCCTCGTACGATCGATACGATCAAAAAACACATTTTTGAAATCAATTCCAGTGCACTTTAAACAACCTAATGTAATGCTTTAGTTATATACTGGATAACATTCGCACATTTTTTATTGGTGAATGACAAATATATATATATATTGATTTTGCAGCAGTTTGCGATCGTGGTTATGATGATCTTCCATCTTCTATCTCTACCGTGAACCTTTAGGAATAGCGGATCTAAGTTGTGCACATGCGTGCACTTTATAATTACTGGGCACATGATGAATGAAAATGTGACACAGGAAAATTGTTTACGTGATATAGTAAAGCTGGGGTACAGCTGGTCAAAGTAATTTCGTTTCCGAAATGGCCATGCATGTGCATTGTGCCGACCGGGAGGTGGCATATGAGAAACGCGGTAATGACGCATATTTAACATTGGACGCCTTGATCTTACACGTGAGGTTTTCAAGACCCTCTGCATCTACGGGCGTACCCGCACGGAACATTGGTGCGTTGCTCTGGCCCGGGACTGCTTTGTGGATGTCCGTAAGACGAGGACATTTCCTAGAACCACCGTAACCCCACTATCTCGAGATTCATGGTTGCTGGCGTTGCACCGATTCTTACACCAGAGTAATAGAAGGATAGCGTGATCGCTTGCGAGCTACCAATCACAACTAGAGACGCAATCTGAACAAAAACATGGAGGAGTCGTGGACTAGTGGATATGAAGTCAGCGGACTGCTGATATTAATCTACATTTGCCACAATCCACCCAGGTGTGGTAAATCGGTACCTGGCAGGATTTAATTCTTTAATATACTAGAGCGCCATAATGGCAGCCATGCTGAAGCCGGGTTAATAATTGTAGACCGCCAAAAATTGTGAAATCTAGCATCCATGAACGCCAAAAAAGGACCCATGTTAATTATATATAAAGAATATTAATCATTTATATAAAACAAAGAAGAAGAACTGTAGTCACTTAGTTTGCAACAATACTAGTCTTTGAATTCATTGTTATATGTTCTAAGATGTCAAAACTCTGAATGCTTCCGAATCACAAATAATGTTGTAGCTTTTCATATTTTTTTGGACAGAAATTAGCAATGAAAAACACCCAAACATGTACAACAACGAATAATAAGAGAGAATAAATATCTCGATAATTGATATTGACCTGTTTCTCCCTGCTATCATAATATTGATCTAATATCAAAGCCTAGCTGGCCTTTATATCTATTCCAATGACATTATCTAAAGGCCGGGGACACACATTTGTCTTATTATACAAACAAAGGTAGCCACTTCCAAATTAGGACGAATAAACAAAATTTACTTGATAAAATTTTGAATGCTGTGCAATAGATGAAAATATTGTTTGAGTAAGTGAATTTTGATCAAGAGGTGAAAACTAATTAGAGGAATTCAGGTGTAATATATGTGGCGGAGGGAAATGGATCGTATACATATATATAAGGGTCTGTAGAGCCCACACATTTACATATCCAGCACAAATTTAAAAATAACCATGAACAGATATATAAGAACTGAATAGGGATGCCTTTAAATTCTTGATAAAGAGATACACGAATATTATTCTCGTTGCATACTTTTTTCTACAGCTCCAACATATAGCTAAGAAAGCAAAAGGTCATAAAGCCCTTTTGGATGTCATCCCCTCAATAATCTAGACAAAATTGATCAGAAGAATTTAGTTTTAGTAGAACCTTTATTTGAAAGGGAGGAAATGCGCCGTGTTAGGTTTTACTGGGAGTACCGTTTTTTAATGAATTTTTACAGCCATTGCTTTACAAATCCACAACCCCATTGCGTCATGTTATCATTATTCAAACAGACACCCACGTTAACCTTGGCCTTACTACTAAAAGGTTGCACGAACATCTCAGTTCGTGACAGAAACAGGAAATAAATGATAGTTTCCAATTTCCAGTCAAAAGATATTACTTAACCCTAAACGATTTGAATTGATGAAGAGAATTGAGGGATTATGGTTCGTCTAGTATTCATAAGAATGTCTGTTTGGGACCAGGAGGACGTTATCCCATATGATTTCACACAGATTATTGCCCTTCTACCTTCAGACAGTAAGATCATGACGTCATCCTGTTCTGAGCATGCGCAATAATAAGCTTCATGTTTGTCTGTGCGGGGAGGGCAATCGATATCCATTAATTAATGCATTCATTCATTAGTTTGTTTTCAATACTTTCATTGAAATTATACGTGGATAAACAACATATAAAAGTTACAAACACAACTCATTGTACTACATGAAAATAACATAAGCAGAGAAGACAAGAAGAAATAATGCACACGCATATTGTAAATGTCTCTCTCCGATGATTATATTTTTAACAAAATATTTAAATTATTAATTATTTAAAAGACATAGGAAAAAATGAATTGTATAGTGATTTGGGTAACCACATTTATTTTCCATTCCTGATTTTTCCCTTACTTTTTAACAGGCTGTTATTTCTATCATTTCTCTCTCCAATTGCCCCTGATCATAACACACAGTATGGATTTATGGCATTACAAATTCATGTTATAATGACAATACCGTGAGTACCATCAACATTAATAAGTTGTGTTGACAAGAGGGAGAAGGGGGGGGGGGGTGAAGAGAGAGATTGAGACGGAAAACGGTCGTCTGCAGAATATAATACAACCTCCAGACTATCACGCTCTCGGGGCTGTCTGTCCTTGTCATTCATTTCATCCTTTGAATAGTTTTGAATAGATCAATTTCAATAGCGGTTTTTCTGCATGTATTGCTTACACCTAGAAAAAGTGGTCATTAACGTTTACGTGTTCCCTACAAAAAGGACAGCTGCTTTTAATAAGGATGGCGCTTAGACGTTTGGGAGAAGAGATTTTACCGATTATCTTCATCTTTTTAGGTAAGTTTGTATTCTATTTTAAAGGTACTATGTCCCTTTGCAGCCAACCTCAAATTCTGTAGAACTTTGCAGGAATTATGAATATGTCATGTATGTCCTATCTGTGAAATTTAAACGTTAGCAGTGTCCTCATATTCAAATTCTTCTTTGGTAATAACATACATGAAAAGAGTTGTAAAGGGTACATGAGCATTTGTCTACATCAATAACCCACTTCTTGTAATGGCCAACATTAAACTGATTGAATCTTTGCGCAGCATAAAACGTATGACCATTCGGTACAATTGTCTGAAAATCAAGACTATTACTTTTGGGCTCTATAGCCCTAAAGTCGATTTGACAACTAATAGTCATTATTTTCCCACTTGAAGACATTTTCAAGCCCCACCTTTTTTAGGGAAGTTCTAAATAAGTATTATCTTTCAAATGCAGTTGGAATTTAACTTTTTCATTTTTTTGGCCTGCTAATGGAACGAAGTACCTTTAATGATGACAAGACACAATGTCACACGATAAGAACAAGGTTTCATTCTTTTTAGAAGAGTCAACTCGGAAGTCAATTTGACTATCCTTTTGTAAATCCCATAGAAATCATGTTCGGATTACGTAATGCGTCATTGTCACGCTCGAACATTTCAATAGGTGACGCAAAAGGCTTTTGAAATCGTTAGTTGGCATCGTGTTTTTATGCCTTTTGGATGAATTACACGTTTTGCAATAAAATGTATTCATGTCTACATGTAATAAAAATGGATAACTATGAGGAAAAATAAATAAAATTAAACAAATCTATGGAATTTTTCAAATAATCAAGGTATTTCTGCCAGGTACTTGCTGTAATTCTCCCTACATGCTTACTAATGTTCATCATCAATGAAGGGATCTGGTATTCGGTGGATAAAGCCCCTGATTAATGTTTCCAACAGTCACTTTACGTTTGGTATAGAAAAACACTTACATATAAATGCTACAATTCGTGTGATATGATGTCTTCAAATGATCGTTTTGGTATTGGAATGTATCACCGAGGGCTTCGTCAAGTACTTTTTATAGTCCTTTTTGTGTTAGAGGTTAAAGCAATTGACGTGACACGCAAAGGTCGTGGTTTCTATCGGCACTTATTTCCTTCGACAAGACTTCTGTATACATTTGCAACTCCATACCCTGGAGAAAATGGAGACCTGGTTGGATGATGAAAGCCTTTTTGTTAATATGCCCCCACGGTGACCACAATGTAGGAATACTCCCCAGGGAGTGGAGATGGTGCACGCTGGGCGTGGATGAATCCGCTGACCTGGATTTGTAAAGCGCGCAGAGGAGGTATTTCGTATTAAGCGCTTATAAATGTAGATTAATATTATAATTATCATTTTGGCTATTATTGTTTAACTCATCATTATTATTATTATTATTATTATTATTATTATAGATATTATTATCATAACTACTATTACTATAAAACTGTCTGCATAATCGTCGTCGGTATTTTGTATAAAAAGACAATTTTTGTTCGCTTACCGTTCGAACTACTTAAATTAATTTTGAATAAGCAATTTAGATTTGTTGGGGGAAATAAAAAAAGGGCGTCTTATATCACTAAAGTGGTTCATCTAATTGATAATATAACGTTGAAAATAATCGTCGTACGGCTATCCACTAGCTACGATTAAGTTCAGACGAACTTCCTTGACAGTAACTGACATCTTAACAACACAGGTAATATTTTACCGACTGCGGATAAAACATTATTATTATAAAATCCTCACCACCATCTTGATTATCATCTTCATTATCACTACCATCATCATCACCATCTTCATCATCATCATCACTACCATCATGATCATGAACATCTTCAATACCATCATGATAATGATTATTTTTATTAACATCAACATCATCATCATTATTATCGTCAACATCATCATCATCATAATCATTATCATAATCAATATCATTACCATCATCATCAATATCATCATCACCATCATCCGATCATCATTACCATCATGATCATGATCATCTGTATTATTATCATCATCATCGTATCATCAGCCACATCAACATCATCATTAACCTCATGATCACAATCAGTTTTATCATCATCATCATTATCGTCATCCTCAACATCATCATTATCATCATCAAAATCATCAATATCATCAACATCATCATAATTACCATCATCGTCCCGCTTAGTCATATCCGTCTTTTCTTAACTTACTTAGTTACTCGAGTGGAAGCGGGTAACCTGCGTTCTGAGGACTGTCAAATCACGTGTGGCTCCATAACCTTGGGCAATGGTGACGTCATTGCCTTGGAACCAAGAGCAGTAGCTACTGCAGATATTCCGTGGTTGCAAGGTATTCTTGGATTGGACAAAGTATCGACGATGTTTGTCTGTTTTATTCCTGGTACGTAGTATATATTCAGTTTTGTTGTATATATATAAATGTCCTGTTAATACAACATGCAGGGTTATATATATTTATATAATATGTGTGTGTGATAAAGAAGAGAAGATTCATGTTATCCAACAGCTTTTATTAGGGACTTTTAGATTCGCACGAAAACAATGGGGATTGCTACGATCGACGTCCTTTTAATTCACTGCCTAGAATGGACGTCACACGTATCAGTTTACGCAAATCTAAAAGTCCCTACTAGTTAACTAATTTTCGACGTACATTACGTCATATCTACGTCGATAATTTATGACCGAATAAAGACCGTTGGATTTAAAGCATGAGTCTTCTCTTTTTTAACATTTATTGCGTCGTATTATACTAACAAATGGACTTATGATTGAAGATACATGTATTTATATATATATAAACGTATAAACATTACACAAATACAGTGGCATGATGACTGAGTAAAAGTGTGACATTAGGAAGGGCACTATTTGGAATCTCTTTGTTCTGCAAATGAATCCTTGATATTTTAGACATTTCGTAAATTTAATTTGTTAGTTTTCTTTGGAGGTAACCACGATTGACACAACATAATTTGTATAATGAAACAGCAATATCTTTAGTCAGTTTTTCTCTACGAGTCAAAAGAGATAACAGTTCTAGTCTTGCTACTGCCATGTCATATGAACTGTATTTTTATCCAAAAATTATTCTACATGCTCTTATTATGTATACTTTCTATATCATTAACCTGTCTGAAAGATAAACTTGCATCAAAAGGACGTACCGTGGCACAGTATTCCAAAAGTATGAGTCTTAAATATCCAATCTATTCGGTTAGCAGTTCACAAACAGGTAGGTTGTAAGTTTTTATTCTACACAGCATGAATAATTTTCTATTAATCTTCTTCATAATTTCATTATTATATTATTAAATTATTATATCTATCCGGAATGGATAGATATCGCGTAGTCCCATATACATCTTCCTGCGTACAGGTACTTGTAACCAAATTTCTTATCATTTTGATGATTCCAGAACCTTGCAGTACACACCAATACTTGTATGGTAGATGATCAATCTTTTCTGATCGATTCCACAAAGTTTCTTTCACAATGCAATCGCATCACCAGAACTGGTCTATACCTTTAAGGGTCATTTAAATTGTGACACCAGGAATCTTAACCGTATTTACCTAAGGTAAAGATGTATTATCAATATATAACATATGTTGTTGTATAGATTGGTCAGGAAATGAAAAATGACATCGAGTAACATTTTAATACATTTAATTTCATATTATTTTATGAAGTCCATGATTCGAGCAGTTTATATATGCCTTTTAATTGGGATGTTTATGTACTTGTTCTACATTCTACTATTGTCAAATCATCTGCGTATTTAAAACATGATACAGACAAATCTTTACAAGCATAGGCCTATGTGCCATTTTAAAGCGTACATCCGAAAGTATTCAACACAGATCATAATTCAACCAGTCAACCTTTAATTGTTGAGTTACGAAAAACACACAAATTTACAAGCAGTATTAATACCAGTAATTCAGTTGATAAGTATGTATAATACTCATATACATATTTATATTATTCATAGTCATCATACTACTGCCATAACTATTTATATCGTCATTAACATGGGTATTATTAGCATAATTATTATTATTATTAATATCATCATTATTATTATTAATATTGTCATTAATATCATCATCTTCATTATCATTATCATCAACAATAATAATATTAACATGTACCTAGCCGTCAGTTTGAGGCATAAGCATGTTTATTGTAATTTCAAGGTATCAATTATAAAAATTTGTTTCAAAAAAACATGTCAACTCACTATTCACCAACACGAAATTTAAAAAAAAAAACGTAAGAAACACTGTTTAACTACAGCCGAAAGCACAAACCCCTTATACAGAGGGAGTCAAACAAAAGTTAACACCTAGAAAATTGCTAATTGTTTAACAAATCATTGATGAACATTAAACTGTTATATGTCTTATGAAAGAGTGTTTTATCCCAAATCATTTGGTACCATTTTTGTGTGGTATGTGTTCACGCTTGGATGAACAGGAAACATTGTTTGCGAGAGTGCAAAAATCGAATTGCGCCAAAGTTGCCTATGTGATGTTTGAATAAAACAATTGGGATTTAGGTATTAATTCGGTCTTTGCATATCCAAATAACACCCCTATTAAAATTAATCATGTCACACATATCAAATATCGAATATCAAGTATCAACGAACATTTGTGCGCGTGAGTGTGGGTGTGTGTGACTTTGCCCTTTGCAAAAAAACATATGCAATGCATTTCATTTGATACATTAATCCATTCTCTCACTCCGCTAATCCCAACATAATACTTACTGAAGGCATCACTTTGGCACAAGTCGGTGTTTGCACTCTCGCAAACAATGCCACCTGTTCATCCAAGCGTAAATACATACCTCACAAAAATGGTACCAAATAAGTTGGGATAAAACACTCTTTCATAAGATGTATAATAATTTACTGTTCATAGATGATTTTTAAAATAATTAGCCATTTTCTAGGTGTAAACTTTTTTTTTACTCACACGGTATGCCGATGTTAAATGTTTTAATTCTATTAACCTATTCTTCTGTCATTAGAAGAAGATGATGATACTGCGATGACAACACCGAGCACAGGCTCTTGCGCTCAATCCTGGTTCTATTTTGAGGGCAGTTGCTACGGCTATTTTCGGAACCCAGTCAACTTTAAAAGCGCCTTAAAAGTCTGCCGGACGGTCGAGAATGGAACAGCGGACTTGGTTTCAATATACAGTGTAGCTGAAAATGCATTCGTCTACAACCTGTGGTTGGCCGAGGTTGGTGCAGATCAACCAAATAATGATAAAATCGATTTCATTAATCCGCATAAACTTTTCATATATATACCTACATTTAGGTATAGTAATGCATTTGGTGATACACAGGCGATACACAGGCGATTTGATCATGGGGTTGATTTTTCGTCTAATGCCTCGGTCACATTTGTTCTACGGCTAGGATACGGCAGCCGTACGCCCCCGAAATCGAAAGATACTTGCGGCGGCCGCAGAGAATCTGAGGTAGCCTCAGGGTCTCCCTAAGGCGTTCCTCTATCTTGACAGGCCGTGTAGTTCGCCGTAGGATTATAACGCAGAATTATAACTGTTTTCCTTTCTAGGTTCGCCATAGCGATTAGACATGCCGTAGCCATGCCGTATAGCGGTTCCAAGGCGACCGTACATCAGGCGTACGGTAGCCTTACGTTTTATATACAACAGGGTTGAAGCGGTAGCATCAGTCTGGCCTTACGGTCGCCGTATCGTCCCACTTCGGCCGCATTGCGGGCAACTTGCGGCTACCTTGCGTCTGCCGTAGTATTTTTCAAAAAGCTACGGTCGCCGCAGGGACGCCCTGAGGCGACCGTGCGTCATCACTTCAAAGGCGGTACGGCAATCGCAGATTTTCTGTCTCCACAAATTCAAAATACGCCGTGCGGCTATCCTAAAAAATGTGACCGCTACCGTATGAGACCGTAAGAATGGTGCGGAAATGGTGCGGGAATGTTGCTATTGGCCGTAGATATTTTATGACCGCACGGCCGCCGCGGCAAATGTGACCTAGGTATTAGGACGCGGCAAAACCGCGGGATTTTTCTATGACGATATTAAGTATAATATACGTCACATTTCCGTATGCTATATAAACAAAGAGCGAAGTGAATATGCGTAGGACCTTTGTTGCACGTAGTTGCCATTCATTTTTACACGCGGTTTACCGTTTAATTCGATATTGTTTAAACAGGATAGCGCCATCAGTTCGTTTTAACGTACTGTTATTCTTAAAGGAGCCAAACACTAATTATGTTCGGGAATGTGGTTATAGTATTATGATTTTTTTTTTTTAAATGTTGTTATTATTTTTTGTAATGGGGGATAATAAAAATAAAAAACATCCGTTGGATATTTGAGATAACTGATAGACAGAATGGATGAAGAACTTCAATTTGAGACACCTGCTGTTAAATTTACAGGAAGAATTTCTCGGTCAGTTACTGTGGATCGGATACAAACAACGTACAGCTTCGGATCCGTTCACGTGGGCTGACGGGACACTGGACAACTACACTTCTTGGGAGCCCACGCAGCCAGACGACAATGGAGGAAACGAGCACTGTGTCGCCTTCTGGCGCCAGAGTCCCGCTGATGACGCAGACAAACCCTGGAACGACGTGTCCTGTAATGATGTTATCGCCCCTTTCGTATGCAAGGATGCTCCATAAAGACGTGTACATATATTACGCGGTAAACCAGCGTTACAAAAGAGCTAAACTAAGGTCTTTTGTGAATGCACTGTTAATAAGATATATATAATGATGAGAAAAAAAATCAAATTTTAACGTATGACTTAAGGAAGGAAGTATGCTAATAGTATCTTTTCTATTCTCTTCTTTTCATTATAGCGCATTGTTAGTATGAGACATGATTATTATTGCAATGACGACCTTCGTCATTGCCTTGTTTTCGTTCACATTCTGCCCCATTAATATTTTCCTTTTCCTTTTCGTCCAAAAATCCCATTCATTTTGCACGTAGTGCTTGTCCTTCCTAGTTAGGTACTTTCCTCAAGTCCTTTTCCTTTCAAATTTCTTAGGCATCATCTCTAGCATCTCATCCAGGTCACTACATTCTTCGATTTTCGAAATCACTCATGCATGACCGTCCAGGCGCCATTTTGTCCGTTTCTGGTCCATTTTAAGGCCTTTCTTTCTTCCTTCCTATCTCCACTATCCTAGATCCTACACATTTGTAACAAATTCCTCTAGATAGTCTAAGAGATGTTCTTTTATCTGCGACGTATAACCTGCCCTTCAAAATGCCATCTTCATACTCAAAATTCAAATCTGAAACCGACTCCGTCAAAAATCTCTCAAATTCTTGAAATATGGACCCCTAAATAATCTAAAACTGCCATAACTTTCTCATATAAATTCCGTTTTGTATTTAAATCTCACAGTATCCTTATCTCATAATTGCACATAGCCATGCCAAATTTCACGCTCCAATGGCTTATGCAAAACATAAATAGCGCCCTCTAAAGTTCTGAGAATTGGCTTTCTTTCTGTGGCCGTATCTCCATTATGGCTTGGCAAACCCGTACCCTTTTTTGGATTTAGATACTCGAAGATATGCCCTTTCCAGCCATATACAAAATTATATACCCTATCACTGACCAAATTTGAGAAAATTGCCCTCCAAATTCGCCCTTTTCAAGAAAATTGAGAAATAACTTCAACTTGCTCTAAAACGGCGATCTTTATACCTACATCAATGAAACTTAGCAGACACATGTATCCATATACGTGACAACTGTCTGTCAAGTTTGGTAAAATTCGAATATGTCAGCGCAAAGTTATCGCCCAAAATGATGAATTTACTATGCATTACGTAATAGCGCGTTTAATGCGTGCAATACATTGAGCGCAGATAACAGTGGTTTCAAACTGACCGCAATGAGGTGCTCTTTCGAATGATACCAAGTATAGTATATGTTCACACAGAAAATTGTGAGTAAATTGCATTTGAACAAAGGTTACTATACGAATTCCGCCGAGTTTCCGCCCGATTATAACACGTATCGGCTATGACGTCATTTTCCAGACTGCTTTTCGCCCCTTAAACGTCCTTTTTTTCCCTTGAAAATTTGCAGTGACATGCCGAGTTCCAATACGCAGGGCACCTCTTGGCCGGATTTTTGAAATTGGTCAAGGGGGCCATTTAAGACGCCATTTTGTCCTATAAATCTATTTTACATCACGTGTTTCGATAGAATTATCATAGAAAAAAAGAGAGTAGTTTACAATAACAATTATGAAATTCTCTTTCTAATGATACCAAATACGGCCCATAAAGAGACGTAAAGAGGGAGAGAAAAAACAATTTAACTCCGGTCATAATACAGATCCTGTACGTTTTCCACCCATGCATTACACGCATTGTCTATGGGGCATATCGGGTTCACGCTATTGGCCCCAGAACGATCTTGATTGCAATGACGAACATGCACCAAATCCCGTTGGTTTTTTAACACAGTGCTTGCGAGCCCTTTCTAGGTTTTTTCCCCTATCCCAATTTCTTTCAAACTTCGTAGGCATAGTCACTACCATCCCATCAAGATCACTGTTGAGGCCTTTCTTTCGCCCTACCTATCTCCAATATCACAGAAGCTACAGACTTCGTACAAATTGCTCTGGATAGTCCGAGAGAAGCTCTTTCGTTCGACACGTAGAAACACGGCGTCATTGCACGCACATCGTTGTGACACGATTGCATTTCTAGTTGTTATTATTATTACCATTAATATTATTAAAATTAAAGAATAAATGGCTAATGTATCTACAGCCAATGTTCGAAGGCGTATTATTTTTAAAATTTAACATTAATGGTCCAACTGGCCATGACTAGACTAGCTTAGCCCAACGCATATTATATGATCTTTCTGCAATCCAATTTTCGATGGATTGCAATTATATTAAAATACCATATAGAAATCTGAACTATTAAACTACTCTTCATGACGTCAATGCGATTCTATGCCAATGTTGGGACTCCTTCCTCAAATATGCTTGAAATCTCTGTAAATAGTTCGATGAATAAGCATATTTCTTTTATAATCATCATTCACTAAGATATTCATATCAAACGCTAAATTGCGAATTGTTATTAATTCGGAAATTCAATCGGAACGTGCAATTATATTTGCATCAGAGATCAGAAAAGAAAAAGCTAGTCAGGGTAATAACGTTGAGTAACAGATGACTGTACTGCCTATATGCGTTTGTTTGTTTGTCTTAAACTGCATAATAGATAATATAATAAATAAATAATATACTAAAAGTTCGTTGATAACGCCATCTTCGGTAGTTTCACAATGAGAAGGTGCTGTTGCATTTTCCGAGGCAATCGAATGAAATTCATACAAGAACGTTAACACGTAACACGAGCAGGTTTCTTCAATGATGTCTTCTAGGTGAGGCTTACCTCACCATTTGAAGTCGGGTTGTTCTCCCCTCCAGAAAAATCTGTTCACAACTGAACTTAGCATGCGCCAGGCGCATTCCCTGAATACGCGGTCAACCCGGCAGTAAATCAACGGGTTAACCGCGGAACTGATTAGATAAAGAACAAACGAGAATTCGTTCAAAGCGCTGTTCAGGACGAAGCTATCAGAAACGGCGAGACACAGGTGCATGACGCCGATGGGTGTGTGACAGATGATGAAAGCAGTCACGACGCAAATGATGACTTTACACGCTTTCATCTTTCTAGCTGCTTCTTCGCGGCTTTCTGACACGCCGTTGGCAGTGCGCAGGATTATTGCGTTTAAGATGACCATGGCGATACAGGATGTTGTAGTACTCATGAATATGAAGATACCAAACAGAACCGTGTAAAGATCTGGATGATATCGGATCCCTAGACCAGGCGCGGATCCAGGATTTCTTAGGGGAGGGGGCCCAACTTTTTTTTTTTTTTTTTTGCTCCCGAAAATTTGAAAATCGCGCCGGCCGAAAAGTCGCTCAGTGGGGGGGGGGGGGGGGGGGGGGGGGGGGGGGGGGGGGGTAGTCAGCACATTTTTTTGTTTTGGGGTCCTCGAAAATTTTAAAATTTGCACCCCCCCCTTGAGCGCCAGGGGGGGGCCCAACCCCCCAAAAAGGTAAAAATCGCGTGATTTTACATGATTTTTTTCTCAAGGGGGGGGGGGGGGGGGCCGGGCCCCCCGGGCCCCCCCCCCCTGGATCCGCCACTGCCCTAGACAGTTAACCGACGGAACCATTTCCTTGTTATGGTAGATTACGACCATCCATCCAATCAGCACTGCGATTGCTATGCGTTTCTTCGTGACCAATGCGTTGTATCTGATAGGTTTTACCACGGCGATGTAACGATCAAACGTAACCATAACAATGTGTAGCATCGAGTCAAATCCACAAATATATGTCATCCCCAATAAATAGACTTCCCATCTCGTCGAGCAGGTGATATCGTTCACATTTGTCCGACGATAATTCTCCAGTGGTATCGCGATAATGTTAGTTAGAAGATCAGTAACAGCCAGGCTTGTAAGAATGAAATGAGTCGGCTTCTTTAAACTGTTGTTCGTAAAAACCGTTGCTATGACAATTGAGTTACCAATCCAAAGGA